>JAMLFY010000973.1:0-19504 GCA_030441495.1 Dalbergia oliveri
ATTTCCATCTAACCACAACAACAACAATAGAGGGAAGCAGCTTCAATCCCAAGACCTGACATAAGACGAGTGCCTGAAAATGGGAAATATCACGGGAACAACCTTGCTGGACAACACAAATTGTTCGCTTCTGAAAATCCTGACACAAGATATTTGAGTACCCCAACAAGAAAGTTCATGTGGACTCCCAGGCCACAACAACAAGGGCGCATTTTTATTGTAAGTGCCAACGAAGCTTCTCAATTGCGATCTGATTCCAAGGTAAGTGTGAAATAAATGGTAATATCCTAGATGTAATCTATGATTTTTTGTGCCACCTATTCTTTCATATCCCATGATTGTGTGCAAAGGTTAAGATTATCTGTGTTCTAGTTACCCTAATGATCTGCTTGTATCCACTTCCACTTGCGGTCCTATTAGGACTTGTTATGCATGCATGAATCTTCCTCTTCTTATAGACACTAAAGAATTTACCTCCAACTTAGTTTGTCTCTTTATTGGTTTAGAAGTAATCTTAGGCATGGATTGGTTGGTACCCAATTATGTTCTTTTACATTGTCCAAAATAGACCTTGGTTTCTTCCCATGCCTTCTATTCTGGTTCCCTTTTCCTTTTATTTAGACCTAGTGACACCTAACCCTAGGAGGTGGACCGTCAGGAATATGTTCTCCCCTCTGCCAGTGAAACTGAGTAACCAAGAATTGAGCACGATTCCAGGCGAGGAGAGTATCCAGATGTGTTCCCAGAATATATTCCAGAGTTTCCACCTAAGAGGGAGATTGAATTCTCCATCTATTGGTCCCAAGGATCTGCCCTCAATGCTCCTTACCCAATGTCACCTTAAGAGTTGAAGGAATTAAAGGCACATATTGAAGAACCGTTAGGGAAACATTTCATCAGACCAAGTGCCTTGGGGAGCCCCCGTCTCCCGGGTAAAGAAAGGACGGGGTATGAGGCTTTACGTGGATTATAGGCAATTGAACAAAGCGACTATCAAGAACAAGTACCCTTTGCCAAGGATTGATTCGACCTTATGGACCAGTCACGCTGGTAACCGTTTTCTCAAAGATTCATGGATCAGGTCACGATTTTCAAGTTTTGAGGACGAGGACATTCCCAAAACTGCTTTTTAGAACTCGATATGGACATTATGAGTACATGGTGATGTCTTTTGGATTGACCAATGCTCTAGCAGGATTTATGGATTATATGAACGAATCTTCCACCCCTACTTGGATAAATTTGTGATTGTCTTTATAGACGATATACTTATCTATTCAAGGACTTGAAGAAGAACATGCGAGCATCTTCTGACCGTGTTACAAATCCTAAGAGAAAGGAAGTTGTATGCTAAGTTGTCAAAATGTGAGTTCTGGATGGAAGAGGTTAGGTTTTCTGGCCATGTGGTATCACAAGGAGGAATCTCCGAGATCCCAAAGAATCAGGACTCCATTGGGGACGACCAACCATCTGACTGAGATTTTGAGTTTTCTAGGGTTAGCTTGGATACTATAGGCGATTTATCATGGGTTTTCTCAAATAGCATTACCTTTGACTAAGTTAAACTCGGAAGGCGTCAATTAAGTGGACACTAGTGTCAACTAGTTTCCAAGAGTTGAACAAAAGTTGACCATGGCTCCAGGATTAATATTACCCAATCCTCATGAACCCTTTGAGATTTATTGTGATGCTTTTAATAAGGGTTTAGGGTGTGTGTTGATGTAGGTCGACGTGGTTGCCTATGCCTCTCTGAGTCCAAGCCCCATGAAGTAAACTACCCAACTCATGACCTTGAACTTAGCGTGGCTTTCTGCCTAAAAATCTGGCGACACCATCTTTATGGTGTATAGTTCAATGTTTCTCCTACCATAAAAGCTTAAAATACCTTTTTCTATCAGAAAAAGTTGAATATTAAGGCAAAGAAGGTGGATGGAGTTCCTCAAGGATTATCAAGTTCAGCTGAAACTACCACCCAGGTAAAGCAAATGTTGTGGAGGTGCCTTGAGAAGGAAATCCCAAGTGTATCATGCATGGATGATCAAGGAAACGGAGCTAGTGGGGAGCTTTAAGAGGCTTAGTTGGTATGTCCGCGAACCTAAAGGGTGTGAGGTTAGGTCAAGACGAGTAACGAGTGAGTTCCAGGACGATTTTGGCTGCACAACCCGAAGATCAAGAGCTTCAAGAGATTTTAAAGTCTGTTCCATACAAAGAAGTTGCCAGAATTTACTGAAGACCAGTTGTAGGTATATGGAGGTATAAGGACGGGGTATGTGTACCTGAAGCTGGAATCTCAGGGGAGATCTTAAAAGAGGCTCATAGAGGTCGAATTCACCATACACCCTGGGACTAGTAAAATGTATGAAGAACTTAAGAGTATGTTTTGGTGGCCCGGGATGAAGGAGACATAGTGGAGTTTGTCCAGAAATGTCTAACTTGCCAGAAAGTTAAAATAGAACACCAGAAGCCAGCTGCACCCTTACCCCTTAGAAATTTCCGGAATGGAAGTGGGAAAGTATCTCCATGGACTTTGTAATGGGTTTACCAAGGACATCATCGGGCCATGATGCTATATGGGTTATATGGATAGGTTGACCAAGTTTGCTCATTTCTTACCCATCAAGGCTGGTTATCCTTTGCAGAAGTTAGCTTCTTTGTACATCCAAGAAATAGTGAGGCTACACGTGTTCTTTCTTCAATAGTTTCTGAGTTGGGATCTCGTTTTACTTCAAGATTCTGGGAGCTTTCCAAAGGGCCTTTGGAACCAAACTTTGTTTAAGTATCGCTTATCACCCCAACGGATGGATAGACTCAGAACGCACCATACCAACTTTGGAGGATATGCTGAGAGCATGTGTGATTGAGCAAGAAAGGGAGTTCGGGACAAATTGCTTCCCTTGGTGGAGTTTGCTTATAATAATAGCCATCATGCCAGGATTGGCATGGCCCCGTATGAAGCTTTATATGGGAGGAAATGTCAGTCTCCTTTGTGTTGGTACGATTCTGGGGAAGCAAGGTTTTTGGGATCTTACGAGTTAATTCAGGACGAATTGGACAAATCCAAAAAATCAAGGATAAAGTCCCGCCCGTAGAGTCGTCAAAAGAGCTATGCTAGAACAGAAGAAAGCCTTTAGAATTTCAAGGAGGGAGAACATGTATTCCTTAAGGTTACACCTACTATTTGAGTGTGTAGAGTAAGAGTAAAAAGTTGTCACCTAGGTTCATAGGCCCTTTTCAATCCTTTAACGGATTGGGTCAGCGCTTATCAAATAGCCTTACCCCCACATCTATCCAATCTTCATGATGTCTTCCACTCATTACTCTAGTAATGTATCATCCAGATCCAAACCATATCATTGAACCCGAATCCATACAGTGACCTAACTACTTGACGTTTTCAAGCCTTCCCATTTAGACGTGCATAGAGAAGTCTATACTTGAGAAATAAATCAGTGCAACGGTAAAAGTTGGCTGGGAGACGAGGAGTGGAGAATATACATGGGAACTAGAGTCAAACATGAAGAAGACCACTCTGAGTTGTTTCCAGGTATGAAATTTTGAGGACAAAATTTTTATTAAGGTGGGTGGTAATGTAACACCCTAATTTTATAACCTAATTTTCTTTAAATTATAGAAGGACTTTGTTAATGCAAATATTAAGATTCTGAAGAGAATTAGCAATGATGAGAATGACTATATGTTCGAGCAAAAAAATGTGAATAGTATTTGGTTGCTCAGGCCCGCCTGTAGAATCGAAACTATGTTTTTCGGAATCTTGAGGTTCCCAAAATTAGGAAAACATGAGAAATAAGGTTAGAAATAAGTGGAAATGAAAGTTTGATGCTTAGAATTTATTTTGGTAATATTGAATTAATCGATGTACTGCTTACGTCGTGAAATTTCGATGTGCGATTCTAACACCGAAGCTAGTTAATCCCTACAAATTAATGATGTTTATCCTTTTGATGGCCACATGAATGGCTAAGATTTCATCTTGAATGAAAGATCAAATCTTAGCCATTGATATCAATTTATTTTAACAAGAATTAATTGCATTTTGTAACCAACCAATAAGAAGCCACCTTATAAGATTAACATGAACCACCTAACCCCAAATTTCTTTCATAATTCTCGGCCAAACAAGAGGATTCAAGAGGACTCCATTGTTCTTTCACAAAAAGCTTCAAACCTTAGATTTCAACCCCAAAAACCTTGTTGAAACCAAAATTCCCCTTAACCAAACTTGTTCTACACTTCAACTTCTACAAATATAACCGATTAGAATCTCCAAACTTTACTCTATTACCTCACTTATCACTGATTAGAGGAGGGTTTGAGTGAGTTTTAAGAGCTTTGGAACAAAGAACCTCCATCTTGGAGCAAAACTAGAAACTAGAACACATTTGCTTCCAAGGGTAGTGTTTTTGTTGCCTTTTCTTGTTGGATTTTTCTATTTGTTTTGGCTTGCCCTAAGTTCAAAAATTCTAGTTATATTGATGGATATTATGTTGATATTGATGTGTTAATTTTGGTAGTAGGTTTGGATGGTGATAAGAATCACTTTACTCAAAAGGATGTTAAGTGATACTTGCTGGATTTTCTGGTATCTGGAGGGTGCATGGTCACGATTTTTCTGGGCATGTTGTGGTCATTTTCATGAGCTGAAAAATTTATATGTTCAATTAACATCTTGGAGTAGCTCCACAATTTTCTTGGTTCTGATTTTGAGTCAAATTGCTTTAGAAAAATCAGTAACCGAAATTGTAGAGATGCTGCCTGAATTGTTGGAACTGAAGGCTGTGAATTTGTATAATTTTATTAACATACCAAATGATTGAGTTATCCTTTGAAATTTTTACAGGAAGTGTATAACACATGGAACTATTACTGTAAATTTTATTGTGAGTTATTTCAATCAGTTTATAGGGTTAAAAATTGTGAGAACCCTGCCTGACCTGTGAATTGGTGGTCTCTGGCCACTAAATTTGTACAATTTCCTGATGGGGTTTGAAAGCTCCAGGAGTGTTGAAATTTTACAGGGCATCCTAGACACATTGAAGTGTCATGGAAAATTTTTATGGTCCTTGAACCAACCATTAGACAGGTACATTAAATATTGGTACTGAAATGATAAATCTGCCCATGTGCTGAAAAGGTGAAAAAGCCTTAAATTAATGATGACATAGTATATAGTTCAAGTATCTAGTATATGAATGCATACTAATTGTTTTAAAGGTTTGTTTACAAGGCATGAATGAGACTCCAATGTAATTGAATGCCTACATGTATGGTAAGCATGCCTTTGAAAAAGAAAATAACATGATGCAATTATATGAGAAAAGAGAATGTATAAACTTCACTTGTGCATGTTCTAACATATGGGGAAAATAGAGACAAGGCTTATACAGGTTAATTAGGAAGGCCAAAGTAAGGACTTTCCTAGGAATTTTATGAGTCGATGATGTATCGGCTAGGGATAGAACTGTGTGTGATTCGGAAATGGAAAAAATGAAGTCCGATGATCATGAGTAGGAATCAGCTCATATCCTAGCAGTCTATTGTCCTTTTTGGAACTGTCTAATGTAGACACCTCTTGATGTGATATTAAGCCTCCCTTGTGTTAGTAAAGAGAAAATGCACGAAATGGGATTCCATGGCTCCAAATAGCAATGCATAATTCATTATTGCGGTTGTATCTTGATTTCATATAATGTACATACTTTGGTAGTGGTGCTTATAATTCTTGCATGAGTATTCTTATGTGCATTCAGTTATGTTGATTTCTATATCGTATATGAGGGACTACTGACTGAGAATTTTATAATATTCTCATCCCTATGTACATATATGTTGTATTGCATTCATGCCATCGGTGATTCTCTTCCTTGACTCGCCCCAGTGGTAGTGGCACTACGATCCTAACCTTACTCCCTATACGTTGTGGCCTATTCCCAGACCAGGCCTACGTATTCTTCAGCCATTCGTTCAGGACTTCCTGTATTTACCCTAGTTTAACCGATTTTCCGTATGATGGTGTGCCTCTACACATGGCACATCCTAATGTTTTTGTAGCCCCACCAGGACCACCTTGCCTTCTCTCAGACGACCCTTCGTCATCATCCTCCTCAAACTCGGACCCGAGGCCCAGATGCCCCAGGTGGAGGCGAGGCCATCATGCCGATGGCCAATGGCTTCCTGGAGGACGATACGGATTCTAAGAGACTTTTAGCGTGTACATAGTAGTAGTGTAGTGTTAGGACTTTGCTAGCCTGAGTTTGATGTACTATTAAATGTTTTAGGTCCGTTTGTATCTATATGTTATTTTGTTTGGCTCGGATACTTGAGCAGGCTAGGTCTTAGACGAGGGCTAGTTCTGTTGTTACGAGGTTTCTTACTAGCTTGGGGTCGTCTCGTTTGCTTTACTGATGTAGTGTACACACTATAACTGAAACCTGATGTTCATATATGTATAAATGAGTTGCACAACCTATGTATCTAAATCTCTTTAGTACCTTATATGTCGACTAGTATAGTTTCTAATAAGTAATACTCTGTTAATTTCTATGTCAATACTCGAGTAGCACATGGTAATTAGGAGGGTGTTACATTTTCTTTTAAAGAATGAAGATAAAGATGGAATACTTGTTGGTTCCTTTGAAATATTTTCTTTCTTTGATATTCAAGACCATAGCTTGATGATGAGGGTTGTTAATGATGTTTGTGAAATCATCATATATGTGACCTCTAAAGCTCAAGGTTTCATTTTCCTTTCAAATAGTGTATGACAAGTAAAATGCTAGTTGGTTTTCTTTATTGGATTTTCTTTGAGCTTGATGGTAAGTCTAAGAAATGAGGTTCTTAGAACCATGGTGTTGAGAGACTCTAATGTTCACTTCCATTTGTTAAGATTGATTAGGCTTGCAAGTATCATTCTTTAAAGTCTTGAAATGAGCTCTAGTAAGATATAAAAATGGACTTGTATCATGTTTATATTTCAAGCTCTTACATCTCATGTTTATGTTTCAATGCATTGCATATCATGTTTATTTTCAAGTCATCACCTTAAATCTTGAAGACTCAAGAAATGGACTTGCATTTCCATATTTAAATTTCAAGTCTTGCATTTCATGTTTATATTTCATGTTATCACCTAAACTTTAAAAACTTAAAAATAAACTTGCATTCCTATATTTATATTTCAAGTCTTGCACATCATATTTATATTTCCAAGCCATCACCTTATAATACAAAGACTAAAATGAGATTGCATAGCATGTTTATGATTCTTGTTATCACCTAAATCTTTAGAGCTTAACGATTTGCCATTGTATCTTAAATGGGAATTTTGATCATGGCTATTTCTCTTGAATGTATTTTTGGCCATGATATAATGTTGGTTTTGGAATGGATTTTATTTTATTTTAAGGTTCAAAACTTGTGTCTTGTAATTTTTTTTTTGGAAAGAATTGGAAACTCTAAAAGTATTAAAAATATGATTTTCATGGACAAAACCTTTTTAATGGAATCTTTATTTTTGCTACTGCCCTAAGGGTTATTATTTATCTTTTCAAAGGGGTAAATTGGTTTTAAGTGTTTTCATTGACTTAGAATAAATTTAGAGAAAACCTAGTAACTAGAAATGATTAATATTGCAATTTTCAATGCTTTTAGAAATTAAAATTATGGCTACTATTTTGATCTTTCTAAATATGTAACATGCTGTTTGGAATGGTTTAGATGTGTGAAAATTACTATTAATTGTTGTAAAAATCATTCTTGGCTCTTTAAGCAAAACTAGTAACTATAAATGTGTAAAATTGTAATTTTTGAAAGCTTCTAGAAATTTGAACTTTGGCTACTGCTTGAAATTATTTGATTATGTATGGTGCTATTTGGGATTGTCTAATTGTGAGAATTTGCTAATAATTAGTGTAATAATTATTTTTAGCACTTGGGGAAAAACTAGTAACTAGAAAGGATTAAAAATGTGATTTCTAGAGCACTTAGGAATTGAAATTATGGATTCGTTTCAGCATATATTAATTGTAACACCTAACTCTTAACCTCATACGCTCAAGTCGCATTTCGGTTAGTTATCAGTTGTTACGCCTTTGTTTTAGATCTTGACTTACTTTTCTCTAAAATACGAATAATAAAATATGCTAAAATTTTTCTTTTCGAACTTAATACTTAAAATGTGAGCCACGTGTGCGTAAACATAGCGATTAATACACACATGATATATCAAACGTATACACATCATCAAAGCATGTATGAGCAAGCCATAGTATAATCACAACATTAGTTATATTAACATGTCATAGTCACATCATAATGACGATGTCCTCTGAACATGAGGACATCTAAACACAACAAATAAGATGAACGTACACAAGCCCAATGCTAAACATTACTATAGCACTACTAGGCTAGTCTTCGCACTTCCGTGCCCCATGATCCTATGGCGTAGTTCCTATGCTTGTGCATCAAAGGTGGTCGCAAACATCCACATCATTCACGTCTAGAGACGAATCTAAGAAAGGAAAAGGGATGAGAAACTTATGCAAGATTCTCAATAGGGCTTCTCGACTTTAACACAAGTGTCATCGCCGTCTGCCCCCAGCCACTTTAGGTTTCATTATGAAAGAGGTGTACATGCATAGGTTCAGTTTTTAATTTCTCAAATCCTATTATCCGAAGTGGGTGTCTTTTAGCATGGTCTTAATGTCATGAATGCATCAGATATCTTATGTATGCATGACAATACCTCGTAGAATGTAGTAAGTAAATAACACATATCACTTAATCGATGCACCTAAATAGAAATGAAACATACGCATGTGCGTCTTTTACTTTATCATGATTGAACTCTCCAAGTTCCTTTCTTTTTATTTTCACCTCATCATGGTCACCAAAATCCATCCAACATGCCGCCCTAACAATTTCTCATGGTCACCAAAACTCCGAAACGCCTCTGCCTAGGATGAGCTCAATCCTAACTAGTCGTCACAAGATTTCATATGGGGCAAAAGAGGGGAATCTCATATCTTCTCTTATTATCCTCTACAACCCTTAACTCAGGAAGTCATAAATGGGATCATTTCCACATTAGCATATTATGTATGGATGCAACATGAGCACGAAATCATAGAGTATTATCAAACAAGTCATAACAAGATGCAACATCACAACTTTATCATATACTTTACTCTTGATTTCTAACATATGTAATACTCATGGCATGCTAGGTAATATAAATCATGTCCACATGCATTCCTAATAAGTAATCATGCAAGATTATAACTTCACATTGTAACATCCTCCCAAGTACAACCCCATTCTTAAGCCATGACACCATACTTGAGAGTTGTTACTTCCTAATTAGCGGACCTTTCTTAAATATCTATAGCAAACTCGATCACCTCGTAAAGTAACTAAGCATAATGATAATAACACATATTACAAGGAAAAACACAACATTTATTAAATACATATTCAAATACAAAAGGAAGCTAGAGGAGCTTTAGTACATATTTGTTCTCTAATACATTTACATAGACATCTATTCTACTAGTCTTAACATATCAAAAGCATTAACTACTACATATTGCTGTTCCGAGTTCCTTTGCGTAGCAGGATTGTAGTCCCCTAGCTTAACCCTGAAGCGACACGAACAGAAACACATAGGGGTGAGAATTACACAATTCTAGTAGGGCAATTCCCCAATCACATACTTATAATGTCATCGTCATCGCCCCAGCCACTTCCGTTTATTAAGAAAGTGTGAATCATGCAACATATATCACGTTCATTTTAAAGTTCTAAAATCATCCTTCCTAAGTGGATTCTTTTTAGTACTCAATCACTTGATACAAATACATCATCATATGGAATATATACTATCAAGCTTTAACTTAAATACATTGGTCTCAACATAGATGTTAAAATCATTCTCATCTTCACGTGCCCTCAATATGTCGAAGGGATCTCATATATATAATTCTTATCCTTAAGTGCCCTTGGTACATCGAAGGGGATCTCATATTGTTTCTTACTTTCCATGCCCTTGACTACCGAAGGGATCTTTTCATGCCCTTGACATATTTAAAGGGATCTCATCTTTACTTAGCACACACATCATCACCAAGCTCACATATACAAGTATCAAAATAATATGTGTAACATTATCATTAAATGCACATAGTATGAATAAGATCAAGTCAGTGCATTTTCTCTTTTCATCGACATAGGAAAGACTTAAGTTATACCCACGGGTATCTGCCGTGGACAATTCCACAATAAGTAATTTATACCAAATGGTATTTGTAGTGGATTACACCACACAAGGGAAATAGTCTGCTACGAGGACGAGCTAGCCCTATACGTGGTCATTGAACTTCATTTTTTTTCATTTGAATCCCACAATACTTATCCTAGCCGATACGTCTACCGACTCAAGATAAATTTTTGGGAAGTTACTACTTTCGCCTTCCCTCATTCAATCTAAGTCTTGTTTCCGTTTTGTCCATATGTCAGAACATGCACGCTCTAAACTCATACATATTTTCTTTTTCCCAAATGCATGCATAATGCACATATACAGGTACTTATTCACAATATAATCTCAATCATGCCTCTAACATGCTTTTACATGTCACAAGTCAAAAGGGACTTCATCCCTCTCTATTTGCCCCACAATTCGGAGGGATCTTAATTCACTTTACTTGCCTTCAATTCCAAGGGATTTCAATTCACCTTACTTGCCTTTGACAAGTCAAAGGGATCTCATGTTTCTTTTGGCCATAGGATTTAATTCAGCATACCATTATTGCCTACATAAAACACATACAGACATTCATTCACAAGGAATTCTCATTTGTGTCCAAAACATCAATCTTTAAACTATCCAATATGCAATCCCACGTCACCATCACATGTAGACCTTTCAATTATATAAGATGTTCATCCATGTCATTATGAATAAGCATTCGAAACAATTGGCATGCATTCCTAAGTCATACATTTGGACTAGATATCATATTACCACAAACTTTCAGCCATTTTTACTTTCCAGCACTTTGGCAGAGTTATTGTCCTAGGTGCAACATTTTATTACCATACTAAACGACCATTCCAACCTTAAGGAAAATTTCACATGACACTTCAATGTGTCTAAAACAACCTGTAAAATTTCAGGGCAATCAGAGTTATATAACTACTTCAATAAAATAGGCAATTCTGGTGGTCAGAAGCCACAAATTCATAGTCCAGACTTGTGTTCTCAGAATTTTTAGCCCTAGAATTCGATGGAATCATGGTACAAGAAAATTCACAGAGGTATTTCAACATGTTATTAGTCTTGTGTAAAAATTTCAGGAGCTAAATCAATCAATTTCTATGGTGAAAAATTGGGTAAGTTTATCACTTTAGTTCCAACAACACAGACAGCAGCAGGTACAATTCGGTTCTCAATTTTTTTGAGGTATCAAACCTTAGAATTAACTCCTAAGAAAATTCGTGTGTATAGTTTAAGAGGTTAACTACAACATATAATTTTCATGGCTCATGAAACCACCCAAAAAATTTCCAGAAAATTCGTGACAAATTCTGATCACAGAACAGAAACCAGTCCAGCAACCTAGTTCCAACTTCACTTGAGAGAAAACCATTTTAAAACCATCCAAACCCAACACAAAAATTCATACATCAATATCAATATGTTAATCATCAATATCATCAAAAATTTCGGAATTAGGGTAAGCCAAAACAGAATTGAAAAATTGCACAAGAAAAGCAGCAGAAAACCCTACTTGTAGTGGCTAGTGAGCTCTTGGCTCCAAGATGGTTCAAGCTTGATTCCTCCTCCAAAGCTCCCAAACCAGCTTCAAACCCTCCTTAAATCAGTGATGGATGTGCAATAAGGATGAGGTTTTTGAAATTCTAATCGGTTATAATTGTAGAGATAGAAGTGTAGATCAATTTTTGTGAAGGAAGATTTGGGTTTTGATGATTCTAAGCTAGGGTTTTTGTGAATTGGAAGCAAGATGAAGCTCTTGGCTATGGAGGAAAGACCAGCTGCTGTCTTGGCTTGGAAGGGACGAAATTTTGGTGTCTTGTTGGAGAAGAATGGTGACTAGGCTTGCTTAATAAAGGAAATGAAGATATTTGGCTAAAAAATCATGATTTTGGTGACAAGGCAATAATGGCTGATTTAATCTTGGATTCCAAGATTAAATCTTGGCCTTCCACATGTCTCAACATGTCTCAAATAGGTGGATATCATCCATTGGTTATGATGTCAATACCTTTCCGTTAAAAATCACACATCGAAATCACCGAACGATAAACGCCGATCCCAAAAACCGATATTACCCGAAAATTAATTTCAGGTATAAAATCATCATTCCTACCTATTTCTAACCTTGTTCCCATGTTTTCCTAATTTTGTATTCTGCCCGAATCTAGGGTTTCAGCGTCCGCAGGCTGTGGGCCCACAAGGTTACTATTTATCGCCTTGAATTTTTTTTTTTTTTTTTTTTTTATTGTCTGTTGGGCCACCCTTATCATTGCTAAACTCTTAGATTTTTGAAATTACAATTAATAAAGCTCAAATTAATTTTTAATTAAATTTTAGGGTGTTACATTACCACCCACCTTAAAAAGAATTTTGCCCTCAAAATTCCTTTGAAAACAATTCTCAAAAGACAAACTTTCATAAATCAAACAAGGAATTCACACACAATTCAAATAGTTCAATCAAATCCTAAACGTTCTACCTTAGGTCGAATTCTTGGGTGGTGACATCCCTTCAGCAATTATGGTGAGACCCTACTTTGTCGTTGTGGCCTGTGTCCTCATATCGAGCGCATGTCCCAGAGGATACTCATCATGTGGTCCTTTTCAAGTTCTTGTTCCTATTACGTCCACGGCCTCATTGGTTCCTGAACACACTAAACAAAGATATTGAGTTGATCAGGCTCAACACTATGTTAAGTGTGATAGCAACCAACTACAACACCACTAGAGGTCATGCATATCTAAACCTATATCTTATCATATAGATAAGATTCAAGGCATGACTTATCTAACTTTGGAAGCATAGTCAGTCCATTCCTCAAGGTCCTACAAGGATGACCTCTTATACCATAATGTAACATCCTCCCAAGTACAACCCCATTCTTAAGCCATGACACCATACTTGAGAGTTGTTACTTCCTAATTAGCGACCTTTCTTAAATATCTATAGCAAACTCGATCACCTCGTAAAGTAACTAAGCATAATGATAATAACACATATTACAAGGAAAAACACAACATTTATTAAATACATATTCAAATACAAAAGGAAGCTCAGAAGCTTTAGTACATATTTGTTCTCTAATACATTTACATAGACATCTATTCTACTAAGCTGAACATATCAAAAGCATTAACTACTACATATTGCTGTTCCGAGTTCCTTTGCGTAGCAGCATCAGTCCCTGAGCTTAACCTGGAAGCGACATTAACACAGAACACATAGGGGTGAGAATTACACAATTCTAGGAGGGCAATTCCCCAATCACATACTTATAATGTCATCGTCATCGCCCCAGCCACTTCGGTTTATTAAGAAAGTGTGAATCATGCAACATATATCACGGTTCATTTAAAGTTCTAAAATCATCCTTCCGAAGTGGATTCTTTTTATACTCAATCACTTGATACAAATACATCATCATATGGAATATATACTATCAAGCTTTAACTTAAATACATTGGTCTCAACATAGATGTTAAAATCATTCTCATCTTCACGTGCCCTCAATATGTCGAAGGGGATCTCATATATATAATTCTTATCCTTAAGTGCCCTTGGTACATCGAAGGGATCTCATATTGTTTCTTACTTTCCATGCCCTTGACTTACCGAGGGATCTTTTCATGCCCTTGACATATTTAAGGGATCTCATCTTTACTTAGCACACACATCATCACCAAGCTCACATATACAAGTATCAAAATAATATGTGTAACATTATCATTAAATGCACATAGTATGAATAAGATCAAGTCAGTGCATTTTCTCTTTCATCGACATAGGAAAGACTTAGTTATACCCAATGGTATCCGCGTGACAATTCCACAATAAGTAATTTATACCAAATGGTATTTGTAGTGGATTACACCACACAAGGGAAATAGTCTGCCTACGAGGACGAGCTCAGTCCTATACGTGGTCATCGAACTTCATTTTTTTCCATTTCCGAATCCCACATAGATCTATTCCTAGCCATACGTTACGACTCAAGATAAATTTTTGGGAAGTTACTACTTTCGCCTTCCCTCATTCAATCTAAGTCTTGTTTCGTTTTGTCCATATGTCAGAACATGCACGCCTGAACTCATACATATTTTCTTTTCCCAAATGCATGCATAATGCACATATACAGGTACTTATTCACAATATAATCTCAATCATGCCTCTAACATGCTTTTACATGTCACAAGTCAAAAGGGACTTCATCCCTCTCATTTGCCCCGACAATTCCTAGGGATCTTAATTCACTTTACTTGCCTTCCACAAATCGAAGGGATTTCAATTCACCTTACTTGCCTTTGACAAGTCAAAGGGATCTCATGTTTCTTTTGGCCATAGGATTTAATTCAGCATACCATTATTGCCTACATAAAACACATACAGACATTCATTCACAAGGAATTCTCATTTGTGTCCAAAACATCAATCTTTAAACTATCCAATATGCAATCCCACGTCACCATCACATGTAGACCTTTCAATTATATAAGATGTTCATCCATGTCATTATGAATAAGCATTCGAAACAATTGGCATGCATTTAAGTCATACATTTGGACTAGATATCATATTACCACAAACTTTCAGCCATTTTTACTTTCCAGCACTTTGGCAGAGTTATTGTCCTAGGTGCAACATTTTATTACCATACTAAACGACCATTCCAACCTTAAGGAAAATTTCACATGACACTTCAATGTGTCTAAAACAACCTGTAAAAATTTCAGGGCAATCAGAGTTATATAACTACTTCAATAAAATAGGCAATTCTGGTGGTCAGAAGCCACAAATTCATAGTCCAGACTTGTGTTCTCAGAATTTTTAGCCCTAGAATTCGATGGAATCATGGTACAAGAAAATTCACAGAGGTATTTCAACATGTTATTAGTCTTGTGTAAAAATTTCAGGAGCTAAATCAATCAATTTCTATGGTGAAAAATTTGGTAAGTTTATCACTTTAGTTCCAACAACACAGACAGGCATAGGTACAATTCGGTTCTCAATTTTTTTGAGGTATCAAACCTTAGAATTAACTCCTAAGAAAATTCGTGTGTATAGTTTAAGAGGTTAACTACAACATATAATTTTCATGGCTCATGAAACCACCCAAAAAATTTCCAGAAAATTCGTGACAAATTCTGATCACAGAACAGAAACCAGTCCAGCAACCTAGTTCCAACTTCACTTGAGAGAAAACCATTTTTAAAACCATCCAAACCCAACACAAAAATTCATACATCAATATCAATATGTTAATCATCAATATCATCAAAAATTTCGGAATTAGGGTAAGCCAAAACAGAATTGAAAAATTGCACAAGAAAAGCAGCAGAAAACCCTACTTGTAGTGGCCTAGTGTGTTCTTGGCTCCAAGATGGTTCAAGCTTGATTCCTTCTCCTCCAAAGCTCCCAAACCAGCTTCAAACCCTCCTTAAATCAGTGATGGATGTGCAATAAGGATGAGGTTTTTGAAATTCTAATCGGTTATAATTGTAGAGATAGAAGTGTAGATCAATTTTTGTGAAGGAAGATTTGGGTTTTGATGATTCTAAGCTAGGGTTTTTGTGAATTGGAAGCAAGATGAAGCTCTTGGCTATGGAGGAAAGACCAGCTGCTGTCTTGGCTTGGAAGGGACGAAATTTTGGTGTCTTGTTGGAGAAGAATGGTGACTAGGCTTGCTTAATAAAGGAAATGAAGATATTTGGCTAAAAAATCATGATTTTGGTGACAAGGCAATAATGGGTGGCTAAGATTTAATCTTGGATTCCAAGATTAAATCTTGGCCTTCCACATGTCTCAACATGTCTCAAATAGGTGGATATCATCCATTGGTTATGATGTCAATACCTTTCGTGTTAAAAATCACACACCGAAATCACCGACGGAAACGCTTACCATTAAATCATATTACCCGAAAATTAATTTCAGGTATAAAATCATCATTCCTACCTATTTCTAACCTTGTTCCCATGTTTCCTAATTTCGGGCATTCTGAACCCAATCTAGGGTTTCAGCGTCCTAGGGCTGGGGGCCCACAAGGTTACTATTCACCGGCCGAAATTTTTTTTTTTTTTTTTTTTGACAGGTCTGTTGGGCCACCCTTATCATTGCTAAACTCTTAGATTTTTGAAATTACAATTAATAAAGCTCAAATTAATTTTTAATTAAATTTTAGGGTGTTACACACATGAGCATCCATATCATAGATTCATTTCCTCATAAACAAAACACTCATTTTTGCACATATAGGGTCCTGGTAATCGATTACACATTCTAGGAATCGATTACGAATGAAAACTGGTTTTGGAAAGGAAGGACAACAGAGAATCGATTACATGAACTGGTACGATTACGAAGTTCGACTGGTTATGGGCATATAGACAGCCTTGGAATCGATTACATCATCTAGTAATCGATTACCAGAACCAAAAACCCTTTGAAAACCACTCTGGTAATCGATTACATAAGCTGGTAATCAATTACATAAGCTGGTAATGATTACCAGAACCTTCTAAATTTGAGAAAATATGATTTTTGACACATTCCAAGTTATTTAAACACCTTGAGACCTCATAAAATATTTTTCCAACATTTTCTTGAAATCATCATCACATTTTACAAAATCAAAACCATCATTGTATCATGCTAAAACACCTCCACTTTTCATGGTTAAAATTTCCATTTGAAGGTACTTAGCACAAGTCTTTGAGCTCTAAGGTATTTAGATGATAACATAAACTTAAACATGCTATGCACTTCATTTTACTCTTCATTGTAAAGTAAAGTAAGAGCATACAAATAAATATGAGATGCAATTTCATTATTATCTTTAAAGATTAAGTGATGACTTGAAATATAAACATGAAATGCAAGCTTGGAAATCTAAACATGGTAATGCAAGTTCATTTACTTACTCTTGAGAGCTTAATGATGGCATCAAAGTAAACATGAGATGCAAGACATAAACTTAAACATGAATGCAACGTATTTTATCTTAACTAGAGCTCTTGCAAGACTTTTAGAGGAATATTAATAGCCTAACCCAACATGTATCTTGAACAAATAGAAAATGAGCTTTAGAGTTCTTAGCACCAAGTCTTCAAAGAAGTCTTTGGTTTGAACTTCATCATCAAGCTCAAGAAAGTGGACTAAAACAAGAATACCAACACTTTAACAAAACAACATAAATAAAACTACTCATTTTCTTTATTTTATTGCTCATGGGCTTCAATCTAGAGTAAACTCTTAGAATGGCCGACCAACTTTAAGGTTGGCAAGAGTAAGCTTAGAGCTTTTTGAAAACATGTGTTTAAGTTTCTTAACAAAACCTTTAGTGAGCTACTTAACATTTTCATCAAACTTTGAACAACTAAAGGGAATGAAAGCCGAAATCATGTTTGGCCTAAGACCAAGTTTTCAAGCTTTAGAGTTTTCTCACATGGTAACCACAAGACCATTATCTTGGAAACTCATCAAGGCCTTAGTGGCCGAAAGAAAAAGAAGGAAGAAAAGAAACCAAAACATAAAAGCTTAGGCAAGATCATTCAAACATCTTTTTAGAACAAGAACAAGACTTAGTAGAGCAAGAAAATAACCTAGAGAACAACTCCCTACCAAGGTGAAAAGGAAAGCTTGTTTCTTGAAGATGAGAAGAAAATCTCCTTGGAACCTCAAGGATGAGATTTTGGCCAAGAGAGACAAGGAAGAGAGCTTGGTCCTTTGCTTGAAATGAGAAGATAAAAATCTTCTCTTGGTGCTTGATGATTTTTGGCCAAGAGCAAGAGAAAGGAAGAGGAAGGTTGTTTTTAAAGGAATGAAGAAAAGAAAGAGACTTCTTTGAGCTTTGAGAAGAAAAGCCTAGAGTTTGTAAAGAGTGTAAGATTGAATAAGCTTTCATGCAAACTTATTTATAGATGAAGTGAAGCTCATGGATGGCCTTTGAGGGGGAGGAAGTGGCCAGCCATTTGAGAGGAAAGAAGGGAAAATATCTCTTGGTCAAGGCATGGTCTTAGGCATGGTGTTGGGCATGGACAAGGCATGGGCAAGGTATGGTGGAAAGCATGGGCAAAGCATGGCTCTTTTGTGTGTAAAATAAATCAACATGTGAGGAAAATGGGAGGATTTTGGCCAACATAATCAGCCCAAGGGGAGGAAATTGCTTCATCTAATTGTGGTTTAAAGGTGTGTTTAGGTGTGTCTTTGATTAGGCTTTTGATTAGGGGTTTGTAAGAAGGCGTTTAAGTGAGGTAATGGGTAATTAAGGCTATCAAGACATGATTTAGGAGTTGTTCTTGCTAGATTAATAAATCAAAACTCTTTTCAAACCAAATTAAATCATAGACACAATTCCTTAATTTAAGGAATTAGAGAGAGAAAACACTATTCAAGATTCTATGACTAGGAATCTTGAATCCAATAATGAAATTAGAGTTTAACTAAGAAATCTTAGGTTCTAATAATCCTTAATAAATTATTTTGACTCTAGATTAATTAACGAAATTAATTAATCTTCGATTAGAGCCTAATATTGCTTAGGTTTCGCTAATCGCGCCATTAAGCTTAAAATGCCCAAGGCTAGGGGCAAAATGGTAATTTCTCACAAATACTGCCCGGGGCCACCTTGGCTTAACCAGTTACTAAGCATAGCTTGAAAACATCATTTAAAACCCTTTGGTAAAGTTCGGCTCAACCAACACGTAAAACGAGGTCAAAAAGCCGGAGGGCGTTTTGGTAATTACGTCGAAACTAAAAATGAGATTCTTCTACTCTATTACCACACATAACACACATAATCCTCTATTATCATGAATACATCCCTCTAGGATGGTTACGACGATTTCTTTCGTTTCCTGTGAAATGACCTCAGGGCATTTCGGTCATTTGTACACTTGGAAAAATCCGGGTGTTACATTAATTCTATAAAAAGATGTTTGTCATTGTGTATATGTGTAAAAATCACTAATAATTAGTGTAGGAATTAATTTTAGCATCTTAGGAAAAGTTGGTAATTAGAAAGGGTCAAAACGCAATTTCTATAACTTTTAAGATTGAATTTTCTAACACTGCTCAAATCGTACATTGCTATTTGGTACGTTTATGAGGTTAAAAATTAGTGAAAATTATTGTAATAGCCATTGTTGGTCTCTTAGATGCATAAAAGAATAATTACAAGTGTTAGGTTAAATCGATTTGTAGTTTTGACCCGTT
>JAMLFY010000974.1:0-19476 GCA_030441495.1 Dalbergia oliveri
GATGTTCTTATGCATAGTATTTTATGATGATGATGAGAAATATGATGTTCTTCTATGCATGTTATTATGATATGAAGATGAGGAATATGATGTGTTGATGAAAGGAAAAGTTCATTATAAACATGACATGCTAAGTTTATGATGCATTATAAGACGCATGATTAAAACCGACGAACCTCGATAAAGTATATTTTCGAACTTAATAAATCAATCTTAGCATGCTCACTATTTCATAATAACCCCGAGGTTCCTGGGACGATGATGATGACACAATGCATCATGAGGTGAGTACCTACTGAGATTCTTTTATAATTTCTCACTCCCTCTATTTTTCTTTCCATCTCGTCTTCAGAAAAGAAGAGCGTTCGTGAATCACATTGAGGCTTTCACCTGGTAGCTGAACTTATCCTACTTTCACTCGTATATTTCAAATATCTATCCCTATCCTTGAGTGTTATTACTAGGTGCCATTAATGGATGTCCTTCCATCCATATATTATTTGTTTTGTTAGATTGCCTACACCTAGTCTTATTCTGTTGGTAGGCAAACTATCTATGTGTTATGTAATTATGGATGTTATATGATGGAGCCAATATGATGTGTTTTTCATGTATATTTCATTATTCGCTTTATTTCGATTATTGCTCACATTATGTGCGGCTCACATTTTCAATTATGTTTAAAAAAAATGGCTCGTAATTTCACTAAGTATTTTCAAAGTATGATGAAAGAACTTGAAGCAAAGAGTAAAGTCTAGTAATTAATCAATACAACCTAGGTGTATTCGGTTAATTATTAGGGTGTTACATGATATTGCCCTTGATCAATTCTCAAAGTGACACATGTTGATCATCTGGTGTTTCTAAAAATTAGAGTAGCTCTGTCTTTTGTTAGGATCATTAGAAGCCATTGAAATACAGGTTTTTGAGACTACCTTCAGAACTACTTTTTACTTTCTAATGTGGTTTCTAACACTTCCTTGAAGAAGTAGATGTTGATGAGCTAGCAGAAAGAATGACATGCTAGTCTATAATTGGATATGATTTCAAATTTGAATTTCAAATTTTCCCTCCTTTCAGAATTAAAAAGCCATTTACCTGATGTATTTCCTAGGTTGTATCAATTCCTTGATATGTCCTTAGTCTTTTGGTCTTCAATCCATGCTCGTTGACCACAAACTGATTACAATCATGATGATTGAAGATGGTAGAACACGTTGGCTTCAAGGGATGGATAGATATTTTCAATTTAAGTCTACTTTCTAGTTTCAATGCTTTTTGCTAAAGACCCATGCCTTAGTTTCTTGTACTTATTGATTTCTTCAACCCGAGGCATTTGTATGCTCATTTCACGATATAATTATCACTTTCATTTTAGTTTCCATCTTGTGTAACATCCTCCAAAGTACAACATCATCCTCAAGTCATGACATTATACTTAAGAGTTGTTACTCATAATTTAGTTAACCTTTCTTACCTTATATTGGAAGATCAATTTTAATTTGAGAAAATAATTTGTGATTATTATATATATATATATATATATATATATATATATATATATATATAACTATGAGCTTTAATACATATATGTCAACTAATTACGTTTACATATATATAACTCCAACTAAGTACAGGAAAATAAAAACATCAACTACTAAGCTACCATAATCCCGAGCTTCATTAGCAACCCCATTGTTCTTTGGTTAATGAACTACATGTGAATACAAAACACATAGGGGTGAGAATTATACAATTCTCGAGGAATGGGCAACTCCCCAGCGACACAATCATAACGTCATCGCCATTATCCTAACCCACTTTGGTTTATCAAGAAAATGTGATCATGCAATACATATTAAAGCTTCATCTTAAAGTTTAGGATCATCCCTCTGAAGCGGGTTTCTTTTAGCATTCAATCACTTAAAGCATATATCTCATAATGTTCCAATAATTAGTAAATCTCACAAGGCAGACAATTCAAATAACATGAGTACGCATATAATACATGCAGTGAACTTATTTCAATGTGACATGGTTTCACTTATGGCCATAGAAATCAAAACAAGCTTGCATTTTTCTTTTTTAATCAACATAGGAAGATGAGTTAATACCCAACCGGGTATTTGCCACTGGATACTCACAATAGACAAGTTTATACCAAATGGTATTTATAGTGGATTACACCATGCAAGGAAATATACTGCCTACAGGACTAAGCTCATTCCTATACGTGATTATTTAGAATTTCATTTTTTGCCATTTTCAAATCATACACAAATCTATTCCTACCCGAAGACGTTTAATTTGACTCAAAATAAATTTGGGAAGTTCTCTCATTTTTCCTTCCCTTATAATATCTCTCTGGGAAGTTCCTCTTTTTGCCTTCTCTTCATTCAATCTAAGCCTTGTTCCGTTTTGTCTATATATCAAAACATTAAATCATTGTAATTTATACATTCTCTTTCTTTTTAATGCATGCATAAAGCACATGTAGGCATTCATTCACAACACAATTTCAATCATGCCTCACAAACCTCTATTTACTTCCTCTAGCATGCATTTATATGTCACAAGTCACATGGCCAAATATTTAACATCAAGTATTCATGTCATACTAGAGCCAAAATGTCATTACATTATCAATTCCAAGCATCAATTCATTTTCAGGACAATGGCAAATTTCACATATTCGTAGCATAATTTATTCTATATTTCAAAATATCAAATCCAAGGCTATAAAAATTCTAAATACACTTCAATGTGTCCACAAGGTTCCATAAAAATTTCAGAGCAAGAAAAGTTCTCTAACTGGGTTAACAAAATTAGAAAAATTTGGTGGTCAGCAAAACCACTCAACCTCAGTTAAACCCCAAATTCATAATTTTTAACCCTAAGCAAATGATTGAATCAATTCACAAAAAAAAATTACAGTTACACTTCAAGATATTATCAACACTCACTAAAAATTTCAAAGAGAATTCAATCACTTTCTATGGTAGAAAAATTTGACAATTTTGCAGCTTCAAACTAAATTTTAGGTAAGTACCTATATAGAGAGTTTAGTCTTATGATTTTTTTTTCAGGTAGTAGGAGTTCAAAACAAGTCAAGAAAATTTATGGAACTAGCCTAGGATGTTAGCTTCGACATATATTTTTTCTAGCTCATGAAAATGGCCACAATTCCCTTAGAAAATTCATGAACAAATACTGCCTGGACAAAAATTGAAATTTCAGCAAGCATGTTTCAACTTCTCTTTAGCAAAAGTGATTTTTCCACAACACCAAACTACTCCACCAAAGCAAATACATCTATATATATGTGTAATCACACCATGGAACTAGAAAATATCAATTTAAAATAAGCCAAAACTAAGACAAATAGAAAATGAACAACAAGGTAACAAGAACCCTACTTTTGGTGTCTAATGGATCCTTGGTTCCAAGTCCTGCTTTAGATTGATCCCTTTCACTTCAAAGCTCCCAAATCAACCTCAAATCCATCCTAAATTAGTGAGGGGTGAGATTGCAAGGTAAGGATTGGTGAGGAAATGAAATTCCAATCGGTTACTTTTTATAGATTATGAGGAGAGAACAAGTTTTGCTAGAGAGTTTGTGGTTTAGTGACTTTGAGTTTAGGTTTTTGAAGCTTGAAGCTTATTAATGGAGGTTTAGAGGAAGAATAATGGAAGGCTGTATTTTATGCCTCTTGGCCGAAAATGAGGATGGTGGGGTGATAAGGTTGGTGGCTTGTATTTATCTTGAGTTAGATATAGAAATTATGCAATCAAATGTGTATTTCTTTTTATTCAAAAAGAAATAATGAAATGGATGGCTAGTTATTTGTTTTATAGTTAAAGAATGAATCTTGTCCATCCACTTAGCTCAAGATAAGTGTAACACCCTAATATTTAACACAATATGTCAGGACGCATTCCAATTAATTATTAGTTATTACTCTTTGTTCAAGCTTTACATTATCTTTTTAAATACTTTAATGAAAGTACGTAATTTTTTGTTTGAAACTTTAAAACAAAACATGAGCCACGCATGCATAAGGAACAACACCTAAAAACGTGCATAAAAAGAAAAGGAGAAAGACAAGACACGAGCATACATAAAACACCACATCATAAGCACATAGGCATAAGAAATTCACACATATATACATATCAAGAGATCATCATTCTACTTTGCATACCTAAATATACATGAAGTAAGTTATATCATGCCCACCAACAAAGGTTGGGCTAAAAAATATACAGTTATCCATAATATCCAAGGATGAAAAACAAACTAAACAAAAGACCTCTCTCCCCCACTACTCTATGAGTGCGCCTAAGGTAGATAACCTCTATTAACCAAAAAGCAAAGAAGACTATCCTATTCTACCTGCACGTGCATGGGCACTCTGAAGAAGATCCGAACCGACTCTGACGCCGTCTGACTCAAGAGTGGGAGGGAGGTACCCAATCCACTAGGCCAGCTGTTGGGTGTGGCAAGACGAAGAGCAGGGTGAGCACTAGATCACCCGCGAGGTCGGGTGGCTCCTCCACAGGCAAGTGCAACTCTTCTCATGGGTTGTGTGACAATAGCCTCCCGTTGCTACCAACCTCTATCCTCAGGCTAGAGCCCTGGGAGAACCTCAAGTAGAGATCTGAGTGGGTGAATCCCAAGGGGTCCGACTACAAATCAAGAGACTGGAGGTAGCAATAGTGTAACGCCGGGACGAGGCAGATGATCGCCCGTCTGAGACTGCAGAGACAGGAGCGCAATTGCCTCCAGCCCAAGGGGTACATGATGGTCCAATTACACACCCGAATGAGAGGATTCTTACTCGTATCCCTATGGGACTATACAGCTAAGGAGTGCTTATATGAATTGATTGGTACTACCTATGCCACAAAGATGCATCTTTCTTTTGGAGCCCATCACGAAAGAACTCCACAGTTAGCGTGCTTGACTTGGGTAATTTGGGATGGTGACCTCCTGGGTTTTTTGAAGCGTGTGCTAAGTGAGGACAAAGCACGTTGAAAAGACCCATGTTGGTTTGTGGGACACCGTCAATCCATGAAGTAGCATGGACGTTACAAATGGTATCTAAGCCCCACCTTTCCCAGGATCTGTGGTTCTGGGACGACCAAGCCCTCAGCGGTGGGCATGTAACGCCCTGGGATCAGGCAGGAGTGATCGCCTGTTGAGAGGACCTACAGGAGCCCGCCTCCAGCCCAGGGTGAATGAACCCGATTACACACCCGATTCAACCTATCTTAGTTGGATAAGTTGGATCTAACTATAGAAATTAAGGTGGGCTCATATGAATTGATTTGTACTACCTATGCCACAAAGATGCATCTTTCTCTTCTGGACCCATCACGAAGAATTCTAAAATTAAGCGGTCTGACTTGAGGTAATTTTGTTGGGCTACCTCCTGGAAGTTTTTTCAGTGAAGCGCGCGAGCGAGGACAAAGCACGTCGAAAGGTCCTCCGCCGCGGTACCGTCAATCCATGAAGTAGCAGGGGACGTTACAAAATAGCCGTGTATAGACAGGATGTTCTTTGCACCTAACTAGCAGGAGTGCCCAACGCCTCGTATGGTCAGGACGTTCCAAGATGAGGTCATTTGAGAATCAGAGTAGCGTAGGAACCTAAAGCTAGAAGTTGGGTGAAAGGGACACCCCATGAAGACAAAAAGGCGGACAACATAATGACCCACAAAATGGTACATTTGATGAGCAACATCATAGTGCCTCTCCCAGGTAGAAGTGTTAATGAAGATCACGAATTTGTGGCCATCGACCTCAAAGAATTCTGATGGAAGAAAGAAGAAGTGGATGAAAAACTTGCACAAGAATCTCAGTGGCTCTCGCCTCTAATGTGTGACATTATCTACGTCTCAGTGAAACCTTTGGTTTATTATGAAATTAGTGGACATGTGCATAGCATTTATTTATTAGTTTCAAATATTGTTAGCCAGGCCCGTTTAATTCAGTATGAATCTTATGCATGAATGCAGCATATAATTCATGGATGCATGTCAATACCATAAGTGAGATATCATGGGATTACATAAAATAAGCATAGCATAACGAATTGCAAGAGTTTTACATTATTTATTTTTTTAGGTGACTTAAACTTTTTATTCTCTTTTCCTTAAGCCACCCTAATACTCCACCTTTTGAGAGTTCTAGCTGGCACCTAAACTAGTCATACTATACTTGTCTTCTTGATAAGCTAAATTCCCAACTCCCAAGAGTGCGGGTTAGGGGGCATAGGAACACCTTTCATAACTATTAATTGGAGTCTAAAAGGTACCTTTAATTCCTGGAGTCTAGAGGATTATTTCCATGTGTCTTATGTCACCTTAATATTGGCATATTAAAATTAGGAAGATCAAGTTGAGCATGTAATCATAACTTTTCACACATATCATGTGCATAACTTTCATATATCATACATCTCAACCAATCAATCATAACCATATCATGCCACAATATCCTCATATCATTTGTTCACATATGCATTCACACCTTTGCACATATTTAATAGGCATGTTATTATTCATCATCCAATAACAATAAACATGCTCCTACCCAGGATGCGAAGTCAAGAACCGAACTCAGCTAATGCATATGCAATGCTTAACATTATATATCTATAAATATCATACTAGGGGATCATCATCAATACATAAGCACTTAAGTTCACCAATCCATTTCACCTTGCTTAGAACACATTTATATTCACATTTAGGATCCTGTAATTGATTATAGGTGCTGGTAATCGATTACGAATGAAAAAACTGTTCTGAGTAAAAAGGGCATCTTGGTAATCAATTACATGGGCGTGGTAACGTATTACCAGAATCTAAAATTTCTATTTTGGCATGAATTCATCATAGGAATCGATACATGAACTGGTAATTGATTACAAAGGCCAAAATGAGTTCTAGGTATGAAGAACATCCTTGGTAATCAATTACATAGTTGGTAATGGATTACTAAGGCCAAAATCTTCCAAATGACCATCCTGGTAATTGATTACATAGGCTTGGTAATTGATTACCAGAATCCCCAAAATTCGAGAAATGAAACTTTGACGCATTCTAAGTTAATCTTTCACCTCAAGATCATTTTAAAACACTTTTCTAACATTCCTTTGAAATTATTTTCACATTCACAAATCAAAATCCAAACATTTACCAATAAGTAAAATAATACATCTAATAGTGATAACTAATTTTCAAATTTTAAGCAATATACAAGGCAAGTCCAAAGCTTTAGGGATTTTAAGTGATTACAAAATAATAAACATGCTATGCAAACCTCATTTTAGATCTTTGTCATTATTAGGTGGTGGCTTGAAACTTAAATATAATATGCAAGACTTGAAGTAAATATGAGAATGCAAGTTCATCTTTAAATCTTCAAAGTTTAGGTGATGACTAAAAAATAAATATGAAAGCAAGCGCTAGAATTTAAACATGGAAATCAAGTCCAGTTATTTAGTCCTTTTAAGTGATGACTTGAAAATAGACATGATATGCAAGGCATTGAAACATAAACATGAGATTAAAGAACTTGAAATATAAACATGATGCAAATCCATTTCTATTATCTTACTAGAGCTCATTTCAAGACTTTAAAGAATCAAAATCTCAACCCCAATCAATCTTAACAAAATGAGGTAGCTTTAGAGTCTTTTGACATCATGGTTCCAAGAACCTCATTTGTCTAGACTCACCATCAAACTCAAAAGAAAACCAAAAAGACCACTAATAATAAACCATTTTCCATACTCTTGTGAAACCAAAAATCAAGCTTGAGTTTAGAGGTCCAACACATGAAGGTTTCACAACCAAACATTAGGAAAACCCTTATCATCAAGCTATGGCTTTGAACATTAAGAAGAAAACCTTTCAAAGAACCAACAACATTTCACTTTCACCATTCTTTAAAACCAACAAAATAAACCAAACTTGGGCTCTAGAGGTCAAGTAAATGATGGTTTCACAATCACACCAAGATCTCTCATCATCAAGCCTTAGTTCCCTATCATCAAACAAACAATAAAATCGAAAATGAAAAGGAAAGGACAAGGGAAGATCAACCGAAATAGAAGAAGAAGAAAAACAACAACAACAACAACAACCACTTTATCCATCATCAAAATCCGAAAAGGAAGGATAAGAAGAAAAGGAAAACTCAAAACAAATCCCTACCAAGTTTCTTTCCTGGTGAAAAAGAAAGCTTAGATCTTGGAATGAGGTGTTTAGGTGTTTGTGATTGAGGGAATGGTGCGAGTGGTGGTGGAAGAGGAAGAAGAGAAAGCTTTGAGTTGAGAGAGAAAGAGGCTTTGGAAGCAGACTTGTGACAAAAGTAAATGGTAAAGTGATGGCTCTTTTTGGTGTTTTGGTATTTATTGGAATTGAAATATGAAAGGAAAATAAGGAGGAGCCTCGGCCTCCTTGCCTTGAGGGAAAAGTTTGCTTTTCATTTGTGTTAGGATGTGTAATTAGAGGTAGATTTGATTAAGGAGTGAGTTAGGGATTGGTAATTGGGTGTTTGGATTTGTAATCATGTGTTTAAGGCTTGCAAGACATGATTAGAGTTGTCTTGCTCACTTAGTTTGAATTAAACCCAATTAGTTTGAATTTCAAACTCCAATATGTTCCTTAATTTGAGGGATTTGAAAGAGAAAATATTATTTGGTTCAAAATGACATAATATCTTTGATTTTAAGAAGGGAATTTGAGTTTCCTTAATCCATCTTAAGCCTCTAATCATCTCAATTAATTATTTAGACTTCAAATTAATAGATAAAATTAATTTATCTTTAATTAGAGTTTGCCCATATTTCCATAATCGTTTAGTTATGCCCGTTTAGCACCAAACAGGGGTAAAATCATAAATTCACACAAGGACTCCCTGACGATCTCTGACTTTCTAACATCATAAAACACTTTTTGTTATCATATTTGAACTCCTTGGTGATGCCGTGTTTTGTCCTGTCACTTAATCCCGCGTTGAATTGCCTCAGGGGTAAATGGGTAATTTCACATACGGAAAAACCAAGAAAAATGAGATTTTCATCTCTAACGCATCCATTACATATATAACCTCCTTCAAGCATAGACCAACCCTCTAAGGGTTCCTGATAAGCCGTCCTTCTTTAATTTCTGGAGAGACCTTAGGGGCATTTTGGTCATTTGCACATTTAGGGAAAATTAGGGCATTATGATAAGTGGCTCACTTTATCTTGGGAAGCAAGTAGCTTTTTTGGTGTTAAAATCACATATTGAAATTCCATCGAACGAACTAACATATTGGCTCCAAGGAGAAATATAAAAATGAAAGGTTAGATTAAAACTTGTTTTTCAAGTTTTAATCCTTGCCATCCACTTGGCATAAAGTGGTTGTAAAGGTTACTTGGCCACCAAGTAACTTGTAAGGATTAAAAACCGCACATTAAAACTTATTCGAAATTTGGGTACAGTTTACCCAGTAATCAAACATTACTGTAAAATTAATTCTAGGTATAATTTCTCATTACTTATCATTTCTATTCTTAACCCTCTCTTTCTCCAGTCTTAGGCATTTCCTGGTCCCAAATCTGGGTTTCGGCCTCCCCTTATGGACAATAGGCCCACAAGGTTACTGTCCACCTTCAACCCGATTTTTTTTTTAACAAATCCGCTGGGCCATCCTCATTATTGTTAAATTGTCATTTTGAAATTATGACTATAAAGCTCAAATTAATTTTTAAATAATTTTTAGGGTGTTACATCTTTAACCGAGATAATCATGTTTGCATATGTAAAGTGAAATTATTTTCACTATAGGAGCAGGATTATGCTAAATACTACCTATTTGCTACTTCAAGAAACTAGACATTAGTTCTTCAAAATATTTTCCTTAAATTGGTTCTATTGTCATTCAAAACATACTGCATTAACGCTTTCTAAGGGTTTCTGAGCTTACAATCTCCCCTTTTTTTTATGATAACTAACCAATTTGAAGAAAATATTTTGAAGAGATGTTGAAAGAAATATAATGGAATATATCAAGATAATTACTATTCTTTCAAAAACATCATTACATGTGCTTTTCAGGATATTTTTCTAAGGCATGATATAGTCAAAAACGTTTTAGCCTCAAGTGACTAAAATCAGCGTTTTGATTTTTCATGAGGTTTCTAAAGTTACTCAAATTACATTATTAAGAATCAGTAAGTACTATTAAAAGAATGTGATCGTTTAAAGCTTTTTGAATACAAAGAGACTGATTTTTTTTTTTGGTCAATAGAGATTTTCTGAAAAGTACACGACCATAAACAAAACAAGTAATACTTGTGATATTTTCTCTGATGAGATTTCTTATACATTTTTTTCCAACCATATGTTCGAAACACAATGCAATTTTGTGCATGAAAATGTATGTAACATATAAGCTTTGCATACATGAGAGATTTCTAGGGTTACAGAATTTACTCCTTAGTTTGTATAGAGACATGTAAGGACAAGTTTCTAAAATCAATAGAAACTAATCACAATTGTATTTTGATAAAGTCTATACCTAGCTCATGAAATCATTGCATATGTGTGTTAGAGTATATATGTTTCATCAAAACGTTTTAAGTGAGAAAACAAGACATACATATCAAAGCACAATCAAATAAGCATATTAAAGCAAAGAGGATGCTTGTGCTTAATCTATACTTATTGGAGCTAATCAAAGATACACAGATGAGTCAAGTATCATAGCATGCTAATGAATAAACAAATCAAAGTGAATGCTAAGAGAAAGAAGAATACATCTCAAACATGATTCATGATTAGCTAAGCATGATAAATAGATATCGATATGTACCAGTCTCAAACATAATATGTATCAGAACTAAAAGAAACCAAACAACATGATATCTTGAACAAATATGATGAACTTGATATACACCAAGTGCAAAAGAAATATCTATTAGAGCTTAAAAAGATTGATAGTTTTAAAAAAAATGCATGTCTTAAAAACTCTAAGCTTCCCTTAGCATACTTCCAGGGTTTCAACAGGATATTAGATTTTCTTCATCTTTTTTTTTCTTTTCTCTCCCCTTTTGACATCAGCAAATAGGAGGTGTATAGAGGAGAAAAACCTACTAAGATTATTGTATAAGTTTTTCACTCATTCTCTTTCTTTTCCATTTTTGTCTTTAGAGTTTGATGGTGAACTTCATCCTATACATTTACGTGCCATCATGGGAGCAACATTATGACCAAGGCTATAGGTCTTATCACTTCATTGGTAATTGTTTAATGCACTCTTTGTCTTCCTAAGATCGTCCCTTTGATCACCTAGTCACCAACTTTTGGTTTTCTACGTTTACTCCCTTTGATGATGACTTTGCATTTGAGCGTGGGTGGTGGCGTACAAAGGATTTCTACCATGTTCGCCCCACTATTTCTGCGGCTTTATGCCCTACCTATGTGCCTCCGCCACCATCTTCCCCTCTCCTTGGTTAGACCTTAGAAGTTACCATCAAAACACTCATCTGTGGCTTTGTACCCTTGTCTCAATGGAGATAGGTGTGTAGCAATAGTGAGGCCACAGTGTTGTGGCTACTAAAAGCGCTGATGTGCCTACATAAAGAATCGAAGCTATGTGCCCGTGTAGGTGCACATGTTTTACCAGCCAATCGCCTCGCCACTCCCACTAATCTTGCCCGCATTCTCAATTACCTCCCTCCTTTCTAAGAGCTATATCCTTGGAGTTTGAGAATGGGATTTTGGAGGCACCAAGTGTAGGCATGAGTTAGATAGCCCCCATATTGTTTAGTAGACCTTGGGGTTATCTATTACTTAGGAGAATCTTGGTAGGCATAGCCTAGGATGGATTTCTTGAGACTATTGTTTATGTTTATGTTTATGTTTATGTTTATGTTTATATTTATTTTTCATATGACTTATTTAGCCCAACCTCTATTGGTGGGAATTGTTACTTATTAGCTATATGTTATGCCTTGGTACATATATATATAAAGTCAATATGTTTGTGTTTATGATGGGTCATATGGTTTGGAATATATGCATGCAAGTGTGATGGTTATTTTTATTCGTGTATCACTCAAACAATGAGTTTTACTATGTATGTGCAACCAAGTTTTGTTTTTAAATAAAAATAATTGTATTTTCACTAAATATTTTTAAAGTTAGTAAATTTAAGAACTTAAACAAAAAGTAACCATTAATAATTAACTTAAATGCATCCTGGCTATCTAGGTTAAATAATAGGGTTTTATATTCCACCTAAAACTCACCTAAAATAGATAGTGGTTACGTGTTTATTATGTTTCTTTTGAGTGGAATTTTGCAAAAGATGTAAATGTACTTAAGATTTTCATGTGCTATAATGGTTCATGTTTGATGTTGAAGTCATTGTTGAGGCGATTATATATTTGTTATATTTTACTCTATTATTTAGTAAGGACGAGTGAATCCCAAACTTGTGTATTATAACATCCTAAAAATTATTTAAGAAATTAATTAAAGCTTTATTAGTATGAATTTAAAAAATCTAATAATTTTAACAATGATGAGGTAACCTGAATTGGTTGCTTAAACAAAAAATTTCTTGGCTTAGAGTGAATAGTGACCTTATGGGCCCCAAGGGCCTATGGGATAGGCAAAACCCTAGAATTAGAGTTCTAAGATGCCCAAAATTGAGAAAACATGAGGTTAAGGTTAAAAATAGTTATAAATAGGGATTTATACCTAGAATTAAATTTCGAGCAATATCTTATTACTTGGGTATGGTGTTCTACCCGTTTGGTGAGATTTCATGTGCGATTTCTAACATTTAAAGATAGTTTAATCATGATAAATAGATAATGTATATCCATCTGATATAAGTGTAAGGCTAAGATTTAATTCTTGAATTCCAAGATTAAATCCTAGCCATCCATTTTACTTTTCTTTAAGAATCATGCCTTTATATTATATAATATCCAAACTTCACCTACAAGCTAAATAAAAGCTAAATCCTTCAATACACCAATAACATTTGGCCAAGGGAAGGAAGAACAACCACCATTTTTGTTTCTTCAAAGAGCTTAAGATTGGTTTCAAACTATCAAAACCCTAGCCTAGAATTGCTAAAACCATAAACTTCCTTTACTAAACTTATTCTACTCATCAATATCTACCAAACTAACCAATTGAAATTTCAAATCCTCAACTATTTTTTCACTTTGATACCTCATCTATTGCTACCTAAAGGGAGTGTTGGGTAGTTTTGGAGGCCTTGGAGTGAGCAAAATCCTTCTTGGATCACCCTTGAGCCAAGATACCTAAAGCCACCAAAGTAGGGTTCTTAAACCTTTTTGGTTTTCAAATCGTTTTTTCCTTCTTGTTACCAATTTAATTGATATTTTTGTTGTATTGATTAGTGATATATGGATATTGATGTGTTTAATTTGGTGGAGAGTTTTGATGATCTTAAAAATCATTTTTGTCAAAAGGGATTTTGAACTATGCCTGGATTTTCAGATTTCTCTAGGAAGGTTTAGTCATAAATTTTCTGGAGTAATTGTAGATGCTTTTATGAGCTAGAAAAATTATATGTTAAAGCTAATATCCTAAGACAACTCTATGATTTTCTTGGATCATTTTAAGGACTTTTACGCTTTAAAATTCAGGAACAAAGCTGTAATGTTTGCTAATTTTGCTATCATAGCAAATGTTTGAATTTTCCTTTGGAATTTTTATAGGGTATTAGAGATATCTTAAGGTTTTACCAAAATTTTTATTTCGAATTTTCTAGGTTCATTTACTAGGGTTAAAAATTATGAAATTTTGGTTTTGGGCTCATATTAGTGGCCTTGACCACCAAATTTGTCTAATTTTGTTACCATAGTTACAGAGTAATTCTTGCTTTGAAATTTTTATAGGAGCTTGAGGACATATTGAGGTGCCATGGGAAATTTTTATAGCCTATGAACTAATTTATTTGATATGAAAAATAAATTGTGTTACTCAAGTGAAAAATCCTGCCAATGTGCTAAGAATTGCTATATGCCTTGAATTTATGATATAATAACTTTGATTCAAGTTTGATGTGTATGAATACATACTATGGACTTCAAAGCATTATGATATATATATATAGGTTTGAAGCATTATGAAATCAAGATTTTATGCTAATGCATATAGAAATGTGATGCATATATATGTGAGCTTTAGGATGGTGTATGTAATGAGTGAAGAATGAAATCCCATAGTATGTTAAGGGTACAAAAGATCCCCTTTATTATATTCAGGGCACGAAAGATAGAAATGATGTATATGAGATCCCTTTTATATCCGAGGGCATGTATAGTTGAGATGAATACTATGATGTTGAGTAGTATAACATGTGTATATTAAGTGATTGAATAAAAGAGATCCACTTCTGGAGAATTGGTTTTTGAACTTTAAAATAAACCTTTGACATATGTTGCATGCTCACATTTTCTTAATAAATTGAAGTGGCTAGGACAATGACGATGACGATACATGAATTTATTTTACTATACCTTTGGGTATGCCCACCTAGAATTTTATGATTCACCCCTATGTTTTGTGTTTTTGTTGTCTCCAGATTACCAATGGAGATATCAAGCCGCCGTCATAAGAAATCCTTATACATGGTAACCTAATAGTTGTAGTCTCTTTAACTTTATTTTGTTATGTACTTGTGTTTGTAGTTATGTAAACATAGAGACATATATAATAGCTCATAGGAAAAATTTCTTTTCCTTGTATTGGTGTTTATATTTAATGGATATTTTATTTATTCTTTATATATTTTCAGAGAATTACTAATGATTATATGAATTACCGATCTTGTTATAGATATTTAAGAAAGGTCAGCAAATTTATAAGTAACAACCGTCAGCCCAAAATATTATTACTTAGGATTGAAGTTGTACTTGGAAGCATGTTACATGTATACCCTAGTTTCAAAGTAGGTGTTGTTTCTATGCCATGGATCTTATAAGGCTTGCAAGAGAGAACATTCTCTAAACATTGATTATGACTTAGTGATGGTCGTGGCAATTTTATCATTTTATATATATTTGAGATAATTACAATAAGTTTAAATTATTTTTAATAAATGTGACTATCTAGAATTTAGTAATTGTCTACAATACATATTAATAAAAGAAAATAACTATCTACAATATTTTTATTTGGGCAATGTATCAATGTTAAATTGTTAAAATTTCTTATAAAGTTACTAGCAAATTAAATTTGAAATGTCTTGATTTTTTTGTGTCTCTATTTTTTTTTTGTCTCAATGAAACTACAAGCATTAGACCTATTTTCCTTGAACCCTAGACCCTACTAAATTCACTTGAATTTGAATGAGGTTCCTTAAATTTTTTTAGTGAAGTCAATTGATTAATTTTTTTTTCCTAAAAAATAAAAATTAAATTGCGGCATTAAAAAATTAAAAAATTATGATACAATTTACCAAGTCTAAAGGAGTATATCGAAACCATTTCAACACCCTATATTTTATTTTATAAAATAATTTATTCACAATTAATTCCTTTTATACTCTTGCTTACTTTCAAAAGATAAAAAGAGTAATTGTATATTGTGAGAAATGTTTATTCTATATTCCTGAAACTAACTATAAAAAACGGTACAAACATTAGTACGTGATCCTCATCCATTTCTCTGCCACTAAATTACCTTTATCTCCCCCACGAGGTACGAACTTGTTTTCCAAGCCAAGCCAGGGCTCTCGCCAGCGATAAAAGCAAGAAAAATCCACGTAAAACCCTCACTCTTATTTACTCATTTCACACCCTAAACCCTCGCCCTTTGCCTCCACTCTTCGCTCCCCGGTTCCACCCTCAATTGAATTCCCTCCTCAGAAATGGGCAGCAGACAGGCCGCAGTGTCCTTCCTAAGCAACGTCGCCCGCCTCGCCGTGGGCCTGGGCGCGGGCGCGACGGCCCTGAGCTCGTCGCTGTACACGGTGGACGGCGGGCAGCGGGCGGTGCTGTTCGACCGGTTCCGCGGCATCCTGGACGAGACGGTGGAAGGCACCCATTTCCTGATCCCATGGGTCCAGAAGCCCTACATCTTCGACATCCGCACCCGCCCCCACACCTTCTCCTCCATCTCCGGCACCAAGGACCTCCAGATGGTGAACCTCACCCTCCGCGTCCTCTCGCGCCGAGACCAACCGCCTCCCCGTCATCGTCCAGAACCTCGGCCTCGAGTATGACGAGAAGGTCCTTCCCTCAATCGGGAACGAGGTCCTCAAGGCCGTCGTCGCCCAATTCAACGCCGACCAGCTGCTCACCGAGCGGCCCCACGTCTCCGCCCTCGTCCGCGAGAGCCTCATCCGCCGCGCCAAGGACTTCAACATCGTCCTCGACGACGTCGCCATCACCCACCTCTCCTACGGCGGTGAGTTCTCCCGCGCCGTCGAGCAGAAGCAGGTGGCGCAGCAGGAGGCCGAGCGGTCCAAGTTCGTCGTGATGAAGGCCGAGCAGGAGCGCCGTGCCGCAATCATCCGTGCCGAGGGTGAGAGCGAGGCTGCCAAGCTGATCTCCGACGCCACTGCGGCCGCTGGGATGGGGCTGATTGAGCTCAGGAGGATTGAGGCCTCCAGGGAGGTTGCTTCCACTCTCGCCAAGTCCCCCAATGTGGCTTATCTCCTGGCGGAAAGAACTTGCTCATGGCTCTTAATCCTTCTCGTTGATGTCATTTGATGTGAGTAGTCTTGTTCTCTTTGTTTTTTTGGTTTTGTGTTGTGTTCCCTTTTGTGAATGTCTTTCTCTGTGTGAATTTGATTGTGCTTTCACTTGGCCGATTTGCTAATTGTTTGTCCCGATCTGCAAATTTTTGTTTTTTTAATGCTTTGTTGGAGCGCTGTTAACTTTTAAGGGATCGTTGGTTGCGTCCGAATCAATTGTTCTTTGTTATCAGCAACTAGGAGATTACTGATTGCTTGATTGGAAAACCTTTATTCTTAAGCAGATTGTGAGTGTGTGGTAGAATTGAGATGCATTGGCCTTCTATTCAATTAAGGCTTTTGTGTTAAGGCTATGTTTGGTTTGATGAAATAGGGTGGAGTGAAGTGCAATAATAACAAGGTCTATTGTTTGGATACAATATAAATTGAATGGAGCAGAATGGAGATCGGTGAAGCTCCTTCATCCAATACATATTTCTCCATTCCCTTAATTGGGAGTAATGAGATGGAATGCAAGTTATTCCAAATAATGGAATGAAATAATTATGTCAGTCCACTCCACTCTATTATTTTCCACTCCACTCTATTATTTTCACTCCACTCTACTCCATTGCTTACCACCAATCCAAGCATAGCATATGGATGGCAATACTTGATTTGTGGATGGTGGTGATGCTTATGAGTTGGCTACATCAAAGTTTTTTTCTTTATAGAAGTAACTCTATTAGGGTATGTTTGTGAGTGCTGATTTTGGAGGGAGGGGAAGAGTAAGGAAGGGTTTATAGTGTAACATTTTAAAATTTTACATTACAAGTCCTTCCGTTCCTTCCCTTCTAAAATCCATACTCACAAATATACCCTTGGGCGAGAAATACTTACATATATCTCATTCATCACCATGTGAATACACTCTTATCCAATAGTAGAGTGACATTTTAGATATGAAAGTGTAAATTAAAGGTATGTCGTAGCTGAAATGTTACTCTTTTATTATTGAATATGAGCACAATTCACCCAGTTTTCCATGAACATACATGAATTTTTTGTCCAGGTCCTCTTAGACTTATGTTAGATGTTTAATGGTAGTTTAATGGTAGGAAACGACAATTCCATCACGGAAAAATTATAGTGGAATTAATTTTGAACTATTATTAACGGCACGACTTGGAAATGGTATTAGCTTTTAATTATGCAGTGGTTTTAGATTTTGATTCAAATGTTCCTCTTGCTCCTCATTTTGGTGCAATATGTTCCTCTTGATTTATAAAGCCTCTAACTTATCTTTTTCATTTCAGGGTTCAATGACATGGTGTAATGGCATACATGGAATGGAATGGACTTGAGGTCCCCTTTGATGGAGGTTTCTTTTTTTTTTTTTGGTTCCTTTTATTTTGTGGACCCCAATAATTTTTTGAAATGGAAAAGAAATGTTAGAGATGAATTTGAACCTTCATATTTGATGATTAATGGGTCTTTTTAGTTGTAGAATGCTTGCTTTTTGATTAATATAGTCCCTTATGATGTGTTTTTCCTGTGTTTCTACATATTATATTGTCCTGTTCTTCAGGTTTTCTATTTTGCATGTTAATTTGGTTGTTGTTCCATGGAGGCCAGATCGATGATCAAAATCATGAATAATAATTTCTGGTTGTAGCTTAGGCTATATTTGGAAGTTTTGTAGAGGGTGGAGGGGAAGGGTAATTAATAGTATTGAAGGACGGTGATAAGTGGAGTGGATGGTGAGAGGCCACACTTTGTTTGGGAGCAGATAGGAGGGCAAGGGAAGGACAATAGCCTCGTCTGTCCTTGACCCCTCAATTTGGGGGGTTATGATTTTCACTGTGCGTGATGGTGAGAAGGTTTTTGCCTCCCTCTTAGCTATGCTTCTCTCTCCATAAACATCTTTCAAACACAATCTGAGGCAATTATCCCTACTATGCCTTGCCTCCTTACTTCTGTCATCGCTCCAAACAGACCTTTAGGGCTTAGACAATTATGTCGATATAAAGGGGCATCAAAGTAGTAGCTGCACTAGTGATATTCCTTACAATCTCTGCCTAAATCCAAATCCATTGGGTGTGATTCAATCGAGCAGGTTGGCTGTTTTGTTGGCCTTGAGATAAATTATATTGTAGGTCATAATTTTGTTGGCCTAGAGAAATTATATTGTAGGTCATATTGGCACATGAGCAGAAAGCCTTCACTAGCACACTAGGAGTGCTCTCTGCAGCACTGACGCTTAAGCTAACCTGAGATCTGGATGTAATGATTGAGGTTTAGCAAATGAACATACGTGAGATTTTTTTTTGTCAGAATCTGGGAGGGTTTGAATGGGGGCAGTTACAGTGGTTCTGCTTATGCTTGTTGTAACCTGCGCTTGGGTTGAGAATGCACTAGTGATTTGACAATGGTTCGGCCCTTTTGAAGATTGTCTCTTTGGCTGTGGAAAATAAATGTCCTATATCAATTCAGATTTCGGACTGTCGCTCAAGTCAATGATCAAAATCCCCAAAGCCATGAATCGTGGATTTTCGTGGCTCAAACTGGATAGATTATTTATTTGTTTTTTTTTTTTTTAAACAAACTGTTCTAGAAACACATCTATTCTCGCTTTTGCTATCAGCGGATCCCAAAATACTTTGTTTCTTTGAACAAATGTTTTTTTTTTTCATGAATCTTGTAACATTCAAAAAATTATTTAAAAATTAATTTGAACTTTGTTCGTAGAATTTAAAAA
>JAMLFY010000975.1:0-19467 GCA_030441495.1 Dalbergia oliveri
GTAACACCCTAATATTTAACCTCAATACGCCTAGGACGTATCAAGACTAATTATTAGTTATTACTTTTCTTTAAATTCATTTATAAAATACTTAGCGGAAAATACGGGTAAATTTTTTTTTTGAAATGATTTATATAAACCAAAGTGCGAGCCTTTGCGCGTAACATAAACAACGTGAAGCGGAAGAATAAATAAAACATACAGAATATACACATTAAAGAACACATCCATCATAAACATCATTCCTCACTACTTTAGATAATATAGTTTAGTACATCACAAAGATATAAAGAAACATAAAGTCTTACCCGCATAGTGGGCGGAGCTTGCAGACAATGGGAAACATAAAGACAAATACATGGTAATAATCCCAAAAGATAAACACCCAACTATCACTACCCTCCCACTCCAAGCCTCCTGGTGACGCCGGCCTCGGTTGGGGAGATGTAGCCCGCGAACTGACGAAGCTCCTCGGATGTAGCCCAACGAAGCGGAGATCTAGGCATGGGAATCGAGGGGACAGCGTGGCCTCCGCGTCGTGGTCGCCTCTGGTGTCGAACGCGCCTCGCATGCCTCGGCTGGGTGACCGTGTCCTCACTACCTCCTCCGTGACCCATAGGAACGAAGGGGAAGATCCTCCGAAGGATCAGCCTTATTGAGTACGGGGAACATACTCGGATATCCGCGTACCTCAACGAGGAAGGTTGGGCACGACGGGTCTGCTCATCTCGGGTCGTGTCCTCTCGAAAGGAAGTCGTCGCCAAAGGGTGAAGTCGGATCGAAGTGATAGCTGGAGACGGGGAAGCAAAGGGCGTCCACATATGCAAAAACGCGCACCTCGCAATGACCCTTGAAGTGGTAGGACTGATGCTCGGGGTCATAGTGCACCTCCCATGTAGGCGGGTCAATGAAAATCACGAACGACGCCATCGATATCTGAAGCGTAACGGAAAGAAATAGAGAGGGTGAGAATTCTTACTAAAGAATCTCGTAGGGAAGTCCTCTATCCTAGTGCCATCGTTTACGTCCCCAGGAACCTTGGGTTTATTATGAAAATGTTGAGCATGCATAGGTTCATTATGAGGTTTTCACAAAGGTCGTTGTCCAAGGTCCATGTCTTTTATAATGATTCTTAATGCATGTATGCAACATAATGTTTCATGGATGCATGGTAGCACTTTAGGTAAATCAAACAATAATTCAAACAACATTGTGTGGCATGAAACTTTTCTTTGATCATCTTTCCTTCTCATACTTGTATCACCAATAATATAGTAACCGCACCCTTAAGCTAGGCTATGAGCTCATACCTTAACTAGTCGTCACTAGTTCTTACTTATCCTCTTGATAAGCGAATCATAAATATCATAATCCCGACTCCCGAGTACGGGTAGGGGGCCTAAGGATCACCCATCATGGGACTTTCTCCTTCTTCGAAACGCATCGGGTTAAGACCAACGACTTGTCCGCTTCGGTATGGCTCGACGTCCATACCCCCACGGGTTTACTTTCTCCTCAGAGGGAGAAATGCGTCTCGGCTATAACTTTTAAACTTCATATTTCTCAAAAACTTTCTTTTTGTCCCTCAAATTACGGAAATTCGCGGCATAACAGCTACTCTAGAATTTCCTCAAATTGAAGTCATGCCACATAATTTCAGTCACATGCATCATTTTCATGGAACTTTCTTATTGCCATAACTTTCTAGTTCACATGAGCATATTTCTCAATTTCATTCATATCTTTGAAACATTATGCATTTCAAACACAACAATTCATCAAATTATGCATATAAAGTTTCATGCTCAAGGAACTAACATAATCACATCATCATACGTGTGCACGAGGTTCATCATCATAATCATACTCTCTCGTCCACCTATCTCACAGTATCTTATGCTTTGCCCCTTTCGGGCTTTAAACTTGTATTTGCATTATTATTACCCTCAAGGGGTTGGCACTTAAACTTTTCCTCTAAAATTTGAACTCACCAAGATTCCACTCACACTCAACATAAAAGGGCAGAAAATATATATCGTTTGCTTAAGGGGCTCTAAAATCTCCATTCGCGACCCTTTTAAGATCCATCTTCCCTAAAATTCCATAATTAATTCTTAGATCAATTATGAGGGATTCCTAGGCATGTTCTCTAAGTTATAAACCACTTAGATCTCTTATCTTCATCTTATACTTAGAAATTAGCACCTAATCATTTATGAAGGGATCTTGTACGTGTCTTACTAATTATGAATCATTTATCCCTGAATTAACCATTCTAAACAGATTTGCATTCTCATCTCAAGTCCCTTTTTAGTTACTTATTCTTTACTAGCTTCTCTAAATCGATCCTTGCTTCACTCAACATAATTTTACACATTTAACACCTTAGAACAGCATTTATCCAGTAGCCAAACATAGAACCAAATCATGAACCCATAAGATCACATAATCTCTTGGGTTGAAATGCATATAAGTTGCTAGTTTTCTCTTGGAATGTTTTGAAAACAAAAGGTGTTCTGGTAATCGATTACATGTTCCTAGTAATCGATTACCAGAGAGTTCAATTCATTCTGGGTTTTCAAAAACAAGGGTAATCGATTACACATAATGGTAATCGATTATAGGTTAATCGTTTCCAAAAAGTAAAGAACATAGGGTAATCGATTACATACGACGTAATCGATTACTAGGTTAAATCTTTTGAAAGTAAAGAACATTTGGTAATCGATTACATTATAAAGTAATCGATTCCAGGGTTTCCAGGAAGGTTCTGGGCATGAAAAGCCGTAGTAATCGATTACACTACTCTTGGTAATCGATTACAAACCAAAAGTCCTTCGAAAAACCCTTCTGGTAATCGATTACATTGGTGGTAATCGATTACCAGAACCTTAAAAATTGAGAAAACATGATTTTGACACATTCCAAACTATTTTAAACCTCTTGAGACCTCATAAAACAGTTTCCAACATTTCCTTGAAAATCATTCATGTATTTTACAAAATCAAACCATTGTTGGTTCATACCAAAACTCATCCATTTCTTTTTGAATGGAGTTTCCTTTTTAGGATACTTAGGGCAAGTCTTTGAGCTCTAGAGTGTTTAGGTGATGACAAAATCTTAAACATGTCATGCACTTTATTTTACTCTTCATTAGAAAGTAAAGTGAGAGCATAAAATAAATATGAGATGCAACTTCATTATTATCTTTAAGGATTAAGTGATGACTTGAAATATAAACATGAAATGCAAGCTTGGGAATTTAAATATGGTAATGCAAGTTCATTCATTTACTCTTGTGAAATTAGTGATAACATCAAAATAAACATGAGATGCAAGACATAAATTTAAACATGAATGCATCTTGTTTTTGTCTTAGCTAGAGCTCTTGCAAGACTTTTAGAGGAACATAAACCTCAACCCATTATGCATCATAAGGCAAGCTTTAGAGTTCTTAGCACCTAGACTTCAAGAGAAATCTTAAGGTTTGAACTCACCATCAAGCTTAAGGAAATGGACCCAAAGTTCATCACTTTGTCTAAACAAAACTACAAGAACTAAGTCATATTCTTTATTTTATTGCTCATAGGCTTCAATCTACGCGGATTCTAAAACGCCGACCAACTTTAAGGTTGGCAAGGGTAAGCCTAGAGCTCTTTGAAATCATGAGATTAACTTTCTTAACAAAACTTTCGTGATCTACTAGACATATTTTACAAACTTTGTTCAAATCCATAGAAGAAAAACTGAAAATCCTTAAAAGAAAGAGAAAGGAAAAACCGAAACTTAAGCCAAGAAAAGAAAGGAAATCCAAGCATGTATGGTCCAAACCAAGTTGTTTCAAGCTTTAGAGGTTTCTCACATGACAACAACAAATCATTATCTTGAAACCTCATCATCAAGCTCACATTCTTTTTGTAAGAAGGCCTCTTGGCCGAAAAAGAAAGAGGAAGGAAAAGGAGTTTGAAAACCAAGAGAAAAACTAGAACTTTCTTGAAGAACACAAACAAAAATCATCAAAACTTAACCCCTACTTTAAGAAGTCTTGAAGAGATGTAAGAAAGCTTTGTTTTCTAGATGGAAGGAGAAGGAAATCCTTTTGGAGTCTTGAGGAAGAAATCAGCCAAGTTGAGGGTTTGAGAGGAATGGGAGAATTTGCAAGAAGTGTGAACTTACCAAGTGAACCAAAGTGTGACAAGGTTCATCAAGGCTTGGTATTTATAGAAAACTTCAACATGGAGGCTTCCAAGGGGGGGAAACCGGGCCTTTTGGAGTGGAGGAGGGAGGAAATATCTCTTACAAAAGCATGGGTTTAGGCATGGCAAGCATGGTTGGAAGCATGGGCAAGGTATGGCCTAAAGCATGGGCTTGGAGTGCATCACAACTCAACATGTGGCACCATTTTGGACAGGATTTTCGGCCTCCTCATCAGCCAAGGGGAAGGGATTTTTGTTCATGTAATTGTGGTTTAAGGATGTGTTTAAGTGTTTCTATGATTAGGCTTTTTGATTAGGAGTTTGTAAGCAAGCGTTTAGGTGAGAAAATGGTTAATTGAGGTGGTTCAAGACTTGATTAGGAGGGTGATCTTATTAGATTAGTAATTTAAAATAATTCTTTTGGTCAAATGAGGTATGGCTCAATTCCTTAATTTAAGGAAAGAGAGAAAACACTATTCAAGATTCCATGACTAGAAATCTTGAATTTAAAGAATACCGTTAGAGTTTATCTAAGCAATCTTAGGTTCTAATTAACCTTAATAAATCATTTTGACTCTAGATTAATTATCGAAATAAATTAATCTTCGATTAGAGCCTAATATCGCTTAGGTTTGGCTAATTGCTTCATTAGGCGCACTGTACACTGTTCTAGGGGCAAAATGGTAATTTTGCACTAAAACTGCATGGACCTTCTGGCAGACTAAACTTCAAACCTTGCTCATAAACATCATTCTAAACTTCCTGGAAAAGTTCGGGCTCAAACGGCATCTTTCCCGTGTAGACACAGAGGGGTATTTTGGTCATTTGGAAGTTTAGAAAACGAGGTTTCCTCCTGGATATCATTCATAACAGCATAATCCCCTTCAAACATCGAGTTGACCCATTGAGGGTTGCCGGGGCTGTCCTTGAATTTCGGGTAGAAATGACCTCAGGGGCATTTTGGTCATTTGTACTCTAACAGGGAATTTGGCGTACATTACTCCCCTCCTTAAAAGAATTTCGTCCTCGAAATTCGTTACCTTAGAAAGCTCGGACTTCACGCATCTCGATTCCAACTCCCATGTGTACTCCTCCGTCTTGTCTCGTCCCCACGCGACTTTCACCAAAGGAACGGACTTACTCCTCAACTGCTTGACACCACGGTCCACGATCCTCGTTGGTGGAGGTTGAAAGTTAGTCCTCCCTCAACTGTACATGCTCTGGCTCTAACACATGGCTAGGGTCGGATTGATATTTTCTCAGCTGGGAGACGTGAAAGACGTCATGAAGATTGACAGATTTTGGAGGTAGGGCTATTTTAGGCGTCCAGACTTCTGAAGGATTTCAAAAGGTCCAGAAAATGGGACTCAATTTCTTGATTTTCATGGCTCTACCTATTCCTGTAGTGGGAGTTATTCTCAAGAAAACATGCTCACCTTCTTGGAATTCTAACGGCTTTCGCCGCTTGTCCGCATAGCTCTTTTGGCTTTGAGCAGTCAAGATTCTATCCTTGATCATTTTTTTGCTCTGTGGTTTCTTCTACATTGGGTCCCAAAATGCTTTGTTCTAGGATCATGCCAGCACAAAGGCGAAGACACTTCCTTCCATACAAGGCCTCGTACGGTGCCATATCGATACTCGCATGATAACTGTTGTTATACGAACTGATGAGCGCAGGTACTTATCCCAACTCCCTTTTCTATCCAAAACACATGCCCTTAGCATATCCTCCAATGTTTGGATAGTTCTTTCAATTGTCCATTATGTTTGGGGGTGGTGCGTCTTAAGCACAACTTAGAACCAAACGCCTTTTGAAAGGCTTCCAAAACGCGACGTAAACCGCGGATCTCTGTCAGAAATTATCGTCGATGGAACTCCGTGTAACCTTACTATCTCTTGGATGTACAACTGGGCCAACTTATCTAGGGAAAAGGTTAACTTGATGGGTAGGAAATGGGCCGACTGGTTAACCATCCACTATTACCCATATAGCGTCATGGCCGGCTTGGGTTCGGGGTAGGCTGGTCACAAAATCCATAGATATACTATCCCACTTCCATTCGGGGATAGGCAAAGGTTGCAACATTCCTGAAGGCTTCTGGTGCTCAATCTTCACCTTTTGACAGACCAAGCACTTACTAACCCAGGCTACTACGTCCCTTCAATCCGGGCCACCAAAACATCTTCTTTAAATCCTGATACATCTTGGTGGCACAGGATGGATGGTGAAGTGGCTTTTATGGGCCTCCTCCAAGATACTCTCTCGAGGTCACCATCTTGCGGTACACACATCCGCCCTTCAAACCTCCACAATCCATCTGCCCCTTGCTCAAAACCCTTAAGCTTTCCAGCCTTAACCGCCTCTAGAGTCTCCCTAAACTCCTCATTTTCTACTTGTGCCATCATCACCCTTTGTTTAAACCCACTTGTTACTGTAAGATGACACATCTTTACACTCTTTCTGTTATTGACATCCCCAAATTCATGTCCCTAAACTTCTCTATGAGCTCAACTTCCTTGACCATCATGTGGGATAAGCGTAATGATTTTCGACTCAAGGCATCGGCAACCACATTGGCTTTGCCGGGGTGGTAACTTAGGCCGAAATCATAGTCCTTTAGAAACTCCATCCACCTTCTTTGCCTCATGTTTAGCTCTTTTTGATCAAAGAGATGCTTAAGACTCTTATGATCGGAGAAAACTTCAAACCTCACTCCGTACAAGTGATGCCTCCATATTTTCAAGGCAAACACTATGGCGGCTAACTCTAGGTCATGGGTAGGGTAATTAACCTCATGAGGCTTGAGTTGTCTAGACGCATAGGCTACCACTTGCCTATTTTGCATCAATACACATCCTAAACCTTTTCCAAAGCATCACAATATACCTCGAAGGGTACATTGGGGTCGGGCAAAACCAAAACTGGGGTCGAGGTCAACCTTTCCTTTAACTCTAGGAAGCTCTTTTCACAATCGGGATTCCATGAAAACGGGGTGTTCTTCCTAGTTAGCTTGGTTAGGGGAAGAGCAATCTGGGAAAAACCCTTGATAAACCTACGGTAATAGCCTGCTAAACCCAAAAGCTCCGTATTTCCGATACGGTGGTCGGTCTATCCCAATTCATTAGCTTCTATCTTACTAGGGTCAACGCTATACCCCCTTTTGATACTACATGTCCCAAAAACTTCACTTCCTCCAACCAGAATTCACACTTAGAGAGCTTAGCATACAACTTCTTCTCTTTCAACACCTCTAAAACCAACTTCAGGTGACCTTCATGCTCCTCGTGAGTCTTTGAATAGATGAGTATGTCATCTATGAAAACAACCACGAACTTATCTAAATAGGGTCTAAAGATCCTATTCATATAGTCCATAAACACGGCGGGTGCATTTGTTCAGTCCAAAGGACATCACGGCGAACTCAAAGTGTCCGTACCGTGTCCTAAAAGCGGTTTTAGGTATATCCTCATCTCTTACTCGAATTTGGTGGTATCCGACCTCAAATCAATCTTGGAGAATACCACCGCTCCTTTCAACTGGTCCATAAGATCATCAATCCTAGGCAAAGGGTATTTATTCTTCACCGTCACACGATTCAATTGCCTATAATCTATACATAATCTCATGCTCCCATCCTTTTTCTAACAAACAAAACCGGGCTCCCCACGGTGAGGCACTAGGTCTGATAAAACTCTTTTCTAACAACTCTTCCAACTGGGTTTTCAATTCCTTCAACTCCAAGGGTGACATCCTATACGGGCTATCGAGATAGGTCCCGTTCCCGGTACCAACTCGATGGAGAACTCCACCTCTCTCTCGAGGAACTGGGGTATCTATCATCCAAAATACCTCGGTACTACTTACACAGGAATGTCATCTATGTTCTGCTCAAAGTCTACCTCGCTAGCGGCTAGAAGGACATATCCCTTAGTTTTCTCCCCACTCCAGAAGACATCTACGACATTCACATAAAGTTTCAAGGTTTGACTAGTCTTGCTAGGGGATGACGAAAAATAACAGATTTGGTATGACAGCCTAACAACACATGGTTAGCGTGAAGCCAATCCATGCCAAGGATTACGCCTATGTCTTTCAAGGGTAAACAAATTAAATCTATGACAAAAGATCTATTTTCAACGGTAAGATGGCAATTTAGACAACAGTTACATGTATGTACAGGACGGTTGGTAGGAGTAGAAACAACGAGATCAAAAGGAAGCTTAGAAACTTGCAAATTTAGAGACTCGACACTAGCATGTGAGATAAAAGAATGAGTAGCACCAGAGTCATATAGCACAGTTAAGGTCCTACCATTTAGTTCGCACTTACCTTCGATGAGGTCGTTGGATCCATGTGCGTCCTCTGCGTTGAGGGTAAAGACTCGTCCTTGGTGTTGCGGTCGGGATTCTGACTTGACGACCCTCCATTACTTTTGCAGTCCTCGCATAGTGGCCGAGCTTGCCACATCTGAAACACACTCCTTGCCGGCTGGCAGGGACGGTTGCCATGATTCTTTCCGGGGGGCACTCCACTTGTGCGGATCCGGGAGGGGCTCCTTGGGGTGCCTTGTTCTTGTTCCCATTGGGCCCTCCTTGATTGTTGTTGTTGTTATTGCGAGGACCGCCCATTCCGCCTTGTTGATGGTTGCGGTTTCCGCGGCCGTTGGGGTTGAACGGCGGCCTTGGGTGTTGCCGAGATGGTTGATTGTTGGGTCCTCTTTGTTGTTGTGGTTGATGATGTTGTTGTTGTTGCTTGAACTGATTGGATTGGTAGGGATGGTAGTGGTTCCTCATTTGAGTCTGATTTGATGGCTTGAACTTCGGGGCTTGAGGTCCAAACCCACGGGGACGATCCACCCTTGCGGCACTCATCTTCTTGTGCCCTTCTTCGATGATTCGGCACTTGTTGACTAGGGTCGGGAAGTCCCTAATCTCCATGTGTGCCACAAAGTTAAGTTCGGCCCTTAGACCGGCCTCGAACTTAACACACTTCCATACTCATCGGGGTTCCCTTGGAAAACTCGTGAGAACTTGATCAACTCTTCAAATTTTGCCGTGTCCTGGGCGTAGACATTCCACCTTGGACCAACTGCATGAACTCAATGTCCTTGGCGTTCTTCAGATTCCGGAAATACTTCTCATAGAAGTACGTCTTAAACAGCTCCCGATTGATGGCTTGCCGTAGCTTCCAGCAGCCTTCGGGTGCCAGTCCACCAAAACTCGCGTCGGCTTCCATCATGTAGGCAGCAAAGGTGACTTTCTGCTTCCTCGACAGGTAACCACAGAGTAGATCTTTTCCATGTTCTTGATCCACTCATCAGCCTTGTCGGGGTTTAGAGCTCCACGAAAGGTTGGGGATTAGCCTTGCGAACTCCCAAAACGGGCTTGTTCCAGAGCTTCAGCGCAGGGGACCTTGAGCGCGTCCCTTGGTTGATTCATGCGGTCGAACATGCGTTCCATCGCCCTAGCCATTTCGCGTACAGAGCAGTCTCATCCCTCGTTCAGCGGCGTTTGCGTTCCTATTCTGTCTGGGTGCCATTGGTCCCTAAGCACACAAGTCAACAAATACCGAGGTGATCAGGCTCAACATTCCGAACTGAATGAGCTAGTTACCATGGCATAGACAAGAGACAAGGTCATGAATGCCTACCCTATAGCTTATCTCTAATAGCTAAGCACTACACATGACATACTAACGTAACATGCTTCTAAAGCATGGTCGTCCAATCCTCAGCTAATAAAGTCGAACCTCTGATACCATAATGTAACACCCTAATATTTAACCTCAATACGCCTAGGACGTATCAAGACTAATTATTAGTTATTACTTTTCTTTAAATTCATTTATAAAATACTTAGCGGAAAATACGGGTAAATTTTTTTTTTGAAATGATTTATATAAACCAAAGTGCGAGCCTTTGCGCGTAACATAAACAACGTGAAGCGGAAGAATAAATAAAACATACAGAATATACACATTAAAGAACACATCCATCATAAACATCATTCCTCATTACTTTAGATAATATAGTTTAGTACATCACAACGAGATATAACAGAAACATAAAGTCTTACCCGCACTAGTGGGCAGAGCTTGCAGGACAATGGGAAACATAAAGACAAATACATGGTAATAATCCCAAAAGATAAACACCCAACTATCACTACCCTCCCACTCCAAGCCTACTGGTGACGCCCTCGGTTGGGGAGATGTAGCCCGCGAACTGACGAAGCTCCTCGGATGTAGCCCAACGAAGCGGAGATCTAGGCATGGGAATCGAGGGGACAGCGTGGCCTCCGCGTCGTGGTCGCCTCTCGGCTGTCGAACGCGCCTCGCATGCCTCGGCGGGTGACCGTGTCCTCACTACCTCCTCCGTGACCCATAGGAACGAAGGGAAGATCCCTCCGAAGGATCAGCCTCTGATCGAGTACGGGGAACATACTCGGGATATCCGCGTACCTCCGACGAGGAAGGTTGGGCACGACGTCCGCTCATCTCTCGGGGTCGTGTCCTCTCAAAGATGAGTCGTCGCCAAAGGGTGAAGTCGGATCGAAGTGATAGCTGGAGACGGGGAAAGCAAAAGGGCGTCCCACATATGCAAAAACGCGCACCTCGCAATGACCCTTGAAGTGGTAGGACTGATGCTCGGGGTCATAGTGCACCTCCCATGTAGGCGGGTCAATGAAAATCACGAACGACGCCATCGATATCTGAAGACGTAACGGAAAGAAACAGAGGGGTGAGAATTCTTACTAAAGAATCTCATAGGGAAGTCCTCTATCCTAGTGCCATCGTTTACGTCCCCAGGAACCTTGGGTTTATTATGAAAATGTTGAGCATGCATAGGTTCATTATGAGGTTTTCACAAAGGTCGTTGTCCAAGGTCCATGTCTTTTATAATGATTCTTAATGCATGTATGCAACATAATGTTTCATGGATGCATGGTAGCACTTTAGGTAAATCAAACAATAATTCAAACAACATTGTGTGGCATGAAACTTTTCTTTGATCATCTTTCCTTTTCTCATACTTGTGTCACCAATAATATAGTAACCGCACCCCTTAAGCTAGGCTATGAGCTCATACCTTAACTAGTCGTCACTAGTTCTTACTTATCCTCTTGATAAGCGAATCATAAATATCATAATCCCGACTCCAGAGTACGGGTAGGGGCCTAAGGATCACCCATCATGGGACTTTCTCCTTCTTCGAAACGCATCGACTGGTTAAGCCAGACTTTGTCCGCTTCGGTATGGCTCGACGTCCATACCCCCACGGTTTTACTTTCTCCTCACAGCAGGAGAAATGCGTCTCGGCGTATAACTTTTAAACTTCATATTTCTCAAAAACTTTCTTTTTGTCCCTCAAATTTGACGGAAATTCGGCGGCAGCTACTCTCCGAATTTCCTCAAATTTGAGTCATGCCACATAATTTCAGTCACATGCATCATTTTCATGGAACTTTCTCATTGCCATAACTTTCTAGTTCACATGAGCATATTTCTCAATTTCATTCATATCTTTGAAACATTATGCATTTCAAACACAACAATTCATCAAATTATGCATATAAAGTTTCATGCTCAAGGAACTAACATAATCACATCATCATACGTGTGCACGAGGTTCATCATCATAATCATACTCTCGTCCACCTATCTCACAGGATCTTATGCTTTGCCCCTTTCGGGCTTTAAACTTGTATTTGCATTATTATTACCCTCTAGGGGTTGGCACTTAAACTTTTCCTCTAAAATTTGAACTCACCAAGATTCCACTCAGCACTCAACATAAAAGGAGAAAATATATATCGTTTGCTTAAGGGGCTCTAAATCTCCATTCGCGACCCTTTTAAGATCCATCTTCCCTAAACTTCCATAATTAATTCTTAGATCAATTATGAGGGATTCCTAGGCATGTTCTCTAAGTTATAAACCACTTAGATCTCTTATCATCATCTTATACTTAGAAATTAGCACCTAATCATTTATGAAGGGATCTTGTACATGTCTTACTAATTATGAATCATTTATCCCTGAATTAACCATTCTAGAACAGATTTGCATTCTCATCTCAAGTCCCTTTTTAGTTACTTATTCTTTACTAGCTTCTCTAAATCGATCCTTGCTTCACTCAACATAATTTTACACATTTAACACCTTAGCAGCATTTATACAGGAGCCAAACATAGAACCGAAATCATGAACCCATAAGATCACATAATCTCTTGGGTTGAAATGCATATAAGTTGCTAGTTTTCTCTTGGAATGTTTCTAAAAACAAAAGGTGTTCTGGTAATCGATTACATGTTCCTAGTAATCGATTACCAGGAGTTCAATTCATTCTGGGTTTTCAAAAACAACGGGGTAATCGATTACACATAATGGTAATCGATTACGTAGGGTTAAATCGTTTCCAAAAGTAAAGAACATAGGGTAATCGATTACATACGACGGTAATCGATTACTTAGGGTTAAATCTTTCTGGAAGAGTAAAGAACATTTGGTAATCGATTACATTATAAAGTAATCGATTCCAGGTTTCCAGAAGAGGTTCTGGGCATGAAAAGCCGTAGTAATCGATTACACTACCTCTGGTAATCGATTACCAAAACCAAAAGTCCTTGGAAAACCTTTGGTAATCGATTACATTGGTGGTAATCGATTACCAAAACCTTCGAAAATTGAGAAAACATGATTTTGACACATTCCAAACTATTTTAAACCTCTTGAGACCTCATAAAACAGTTTCCAACATTTCCTTGAAAATCATTCATGTATTTTACAAAATCAAACCATTGTTGGTTCATACCAAAACTCATCCATTTCTTTTTGAATGGAGTTTCCTTTTTAGGATACTTAGGGCAAGTCTTTGAGCTCTAGAGTGTTTAGGTGATGACAAAATCTTAAACATGCCATGCACTTTATTTTACTCTTCATTAGAAAGTAAAGTGAGAGCATAAAATAAATATGAGATGCAACTTCATTATTATCTTTAAGGATTAAGTGATGACTTGAAATATAAACATGAAATGCAAGCTTGGGAATTTAAATATGGTAATGCAAGTTCATTCATTTACTCTTGTGAAATTAGTGATAACATCAAAATAAACATGAGATGCAAGACATAAATTTAAACATGAATGCATCTTGTTTTTGTCTTAGCTAGAGCTCTTGCAAGACTTTTAGAGGAACATAAACCTCAACCCATTATGCATCATAAGGCAAGCTTTAGAGTTCTTAGCACCTAGACTTCAAGAGAAATCTTAAGGTTTGAACTCACCATCAAGCTTAAGGAAATGGACCCAAAGTTCATCACTTTGTCTAAACAAAACTACAAGAACTAAGTCATATTCTTTATTTTATTGCTCATAGGCTTCAATCTAGCGCGGATTCTAGAACGGCCGACCAACTTTAAGGTTGGCAAGGGTAAGCCTAGAGCTCTTTGAAATCATGAGATTAACTTTCTTAACAAAACTTTCGTGATCTACTAGACATATTTTACAAACTTTGTTCAAATCCATAGAAGAAAACTGAAAATCCTTAAAAGAAAGAGGAAGAGGAAAAACCGAAACTTAAGCCAAGAAAAGAAAGGAAATCCAAGCATGTATGGTCCAAGACCAAGTTGTTTCAAGCTTTAGAGGTTTCTCACATGACAACAACAAATCATTATCTTGAAACCTCATCATCAAGCTCACATTCTTTTTGTAAGAAGGCCTCTTGGCCGAAAAAGAAAGAGGAAGGAAAAGGAGTTTGAAAACCAAGAGAAAAACTAGAACTTTCTTGAAGAACACAAACAAAAATCATCAAAACTTAACCCCTACCTTAAGAAGTCTTGAAGAGATGTAAGAAAGCTTTGTTTTCTAGATGGAAGGAGAAGGAAATCCTTTTGGAGTCTTGAGGAAGAAATCAGCCAAGTTGAGGGAATTTGAGAGGAATGAGAGAATTTGCAAGAAGTGTGAACTTACCAAGTGAACCAAAGTGTGACAAGGTTCATCAAGGCTTGGTATTTATAGGAATTTTCAACATGAGGCTTCCAAGGGGGGAGGAAACCGGCGCCTTTTGGAGTGGAGGAGGGAGGAAATATCTCTTACAAAAGCATGGGTTTAGGCATGGCAAGCATGGTTGGAAGCATGGGCAAGGTATGGCCTAAAGCATGGGCTTGGAGTGCATCACAACTCAACATGTGGCACCATTTTGGGGACAGATTTTCGGCCTCCTCATCAGCCAAGGGGAAGGGATTTTTGTTCATGTAATTGTGGTTTAAGGATGTGTTTAAGTGTTTCTATGATTAGGCTTTTTGATTAGGAGTTTGTAAGCAAGCGTTTAGGTGAGAAAATGGTTAATTGAGGTGGTTCAAGACTTGATTAGGAGGGTGATCTTATTAGATTAGTAATTTAAAATAATTCTTTTGGTCAAATGAGGTATGGCTCAATTCCTTAATTTAAGGAAAGAGAGAGAAAACACTATTCAAGATTCCATGACTAGAAATCTTGAATTTAAAGAATACCGTTAGAGTTTATCTAAGCAATCTTAGGTTCTAATTAACCTTAATAAATCATTTTGACTCTAGATTAATTATCGAAATAAATTAATCTTCGATTAGAGCCTAATATCGCTTAGGTTCGGCTGATTGCTTCATTAGGCGCACTGTACACTGTTCTAGGGGCAAAATGGTAATTTTGCACTAAACTGCCTGGACCTTGGGCCAACTAAACTTCAAACCTTGCTCATAAACATCATTCTAAACTTCCTGGAAAAGTTGGGCTCAAACGTCTTTCCCGTGTAGACACAGGGGTATTTTGGTCATTTTGAGCCGAAGTTTAGAAAACGAGGTTTCCTCCTCGGATATCATTCATAACAGCATAATCCCCTTCAAACATCGAGTTGACCCATTCGAGGGTTCCGGGCAACTGTCCTTGAATTTTCGGGTAAAATGACCTCGGGGCATTTTGGTCATTTGTACTCTAACAGAAATTGGGCGTACAGGGACTAAGATGATGGCTTGATGATGAGGACCTTAAGGGTGGGTTGTGAATCCATCACAAGTTAGGCCTCTAAAGCTTGAAAGTTCCACTTGATGCAAAACTTTAAAGAATAATATTTTTATGATGTTTTTATGATCTTGAGTTTAGAACTTGAAAGATGTATTTTTCACTTTGTCTTGCTAAGATATATTGGGTTGAATTTATATTTCTCTAAAGTCTTGGAGGAGCTCTAGTAAAGAAATAAAATGAACTTGCATCCATGTTTAAGTTTATGCCTTGCATAACCATGTTTACTTTCTATGTCATCACTAAATTCTCAAGAATGAATAAATGAACTTGCATATTCATGTTTAAATTTCCAAGCTTGCATTTCATGTTTAAATTTCAAGTTGTCACTTAATCTCTAAAGATAATAAAGAAGTTGCATCTCATGTTTATTTTATGCTCTCACTTTATTTTATAATGGCTAAAAGAGTCAATGCATGACATGTTTATTTTATGTCATCACCTAAAAATCCTAGAGCTCAAAGACTTGCTTATGAATCATAAGCGAAGAGAAATGAGATAATTGGAGTTAAAGAATTTATTCTTTAAGAAGTCTTGAGAATTGGAGCTTAAAAAAAATGTAATTCTCATCTCCCTCAGGTCCTATGCGGACTACCGCGCTCCTTGCTTAAGATTCTCTTCTCCCTCTACCTGGTCCCTGCGGTCCCGCTCAGTTTCTTGCATCATGTTTATATTTCAAGCTCTTGCATCATGTTTAATTTTCAAGTCATCACCTTAAATCTTAAAGATAAAGAAATGGATTTGCATATCATGTTTATAATTTCAAGTTATCACCTTATAATGACAAGATTAAAATGAGGTTGCATAGCATGTTTATGATTCTAAGATATCACATAAATCTCTTAAGCTCAAGACTTGCTCCTTTTATCTTAAGTGAAAGATTTAATTATGAACATTCTTTCAAGTTATAAATCGGTCCCATGGTTTAAGTTAGGCCTAAAGTCCTATGACTTCTTTCAAGTTTAACAAAAAGAATTAGTTCTAAAAGAGTTTTAAAACTTTGTAAGAATTTTATGGGAAGCTAGTAATTTATGTGTACTTAAAATGTGATTTGATGCTTATTAAGAATTTGGTGTCATTGATTGATTCCCTGGTTTGTATGTTATAGTTGCTGTTGCAAACAATGAAAACTTATGCATGAAATAAAGACATATTCTCCTTGGAAGAAAGTGTATTCCTGTAAGAGTGCAATTTGGAAAGATTCTGGCTAAGGAAAGATTTGGTATTTAAGCGTGTCCATTGTGACCCACCTCTCTTTCCTGGGAATCTCCTAGATGCATGATTCCAGTTGGTATATATTATTTCGGCATAAGACTATAAATGAGAAAATGTTATGATGATTATGAATAAAGAATTGTATTATGATATAACATGCAAAGACTTAAAGGTGACTCAAAATATATGAGAAAATGATCCTTTGGACCAATCAAACTATAGGCGGTGAAAAGGTGATTCTTGCCCCCTAGTCTGTTCTCTCAAAAGGGTAGAGGAAACTTACTTATCAAAAGGGATAAGTATGTGCTAGACGACTAGCAAGGTATGAGCTCATAACCTAGATTACTCCCAAAAGGGTGGAGTATAGGGTGGCCCAGGAAAATGATGATGAAAGTAACTTTAAGTCACCTAAGAAACTAAGTAAATGCATTATGTGAATATGATGTTCTGCTATGCATAGTATTTATGAGATGATGATGAGAAATATGATATTCTGCTATGCATAGTATTATGAAATGATGATGAGGAATATGATGTGATTTTATGCATAACTATGTTATTATATATGAAAGGAAAAGTTCATTATAAACATGACATGGTAAGTTTATGATGCATTATAAGACGCATGATTAAAACCGATGAACCTCGGTAAAGTATATTTTCGAACTTAATAAATCAATCTTAGCATGCTCACTATTTCATAATAACCCGAGGTTCCTGGGACGATGATGATGACACAATGCATCATGAGGTGAGTACCCTACTGAGATTCTTTTTATAAGTTTCTCACTCCCTCTATTTTTCTTTCCATCTCGTCTTCAGAAATAGAAGGAAGCGTTCGTGAATCACATTGAGGCTGTCCGGGTACTGAACTTGAATCCTGCTAGTTTCACTCGTATATTTCAGATATCTATCCATATCCCTGGAGTGTTATTACTAGGTGCCATTAATGGATGTCCTTCCATCCATATATTATTTATGTTTTATTAGATTGCCTACACTTAGTCTTATTCTGTTGGTAGGCAAAATATCTATATGATATGTAATTATGGATGCTATGATGGAGCCAATATATTATGATGTGATGTTTGTAAATTCCTATGTGTCTTTTAAATTTTGCTAAATCATTCACGTTAAGCGGGCTCACGTTTTCAATTATGTTTAAAAAAAAAATGGCTCGTAATTTCACTAAGTATTTTCAAAGCATGATTAAGGAACTGAAGCAAAGAGTAAAGTCTAGTAATTAATCAAATACTGCCTAGGTGTATTGGGTTAATTATTAGGGTGTTACATCTAACACCTTTCAAGCATGCCTATTTATAGAGATTTTGAAGCTCATAAATGGACAAATGAAGGAGGAAGGTTGATGGATTTTCATGGGGAACAAAGGGAGGAAAATCATTCCTTGTTTAAGGCATGTTTTATGCCATGTTTTAGGGAATTTTTGGCATTTTGTTTTAGTGTATCTTTGGGCAATTATTCTGATGCATAATGACATCAATAATTTCGTCCATTACAGCCCAAGGAGGAGAAATTTGTGTGTTCCATGCATTATTTAGGTGTAGCTAAGGTATTCATGCAATTTAGAGAATTTACGGTTAAGGGCTTAGGTGAATTAGTAAGCAATTTGAGTGTTTTAAAGCAATTTTAGGTTCTAATCAATTTAAATAAATAATTTTGACTCTAGATTAATAATTAGAATTTAACAAGCTTTAATTTGAGCCTAATATTGCTTAGGTTTCGTTAGACAAATCAAAAATCTCAAAATTTGTAAAACTGCACAAAGACGGGGCAAACAATCATTTTACTTAAAAATTGCCCAGACCACCCGAGCTTAACCAATGGTTAATCATGGCTTAAAAACACCTTTTAACACATTTTAGTGAGGTTCGACTCAGTTGGCACGCAAATGAATTAAAACGGGCAAGGGCATTTTGGTCATTTCGCGTGGAGCTCAAAATTAGGATTCTTCTCCTCTATTAACACACATAACACAAACAATCCCTTATTAACATCAAAACATCCCCTTGAGGATGGGTGGGGCCCACGATCCTCATTTTCTGGGTAAAATAACCTCAGGGGCATTTTGGTCATTTTACACGTCCAGAAAATTGGGGTTTGCAATACTTGCACGAATTGCTCCTAACTTCTCTTCTAACTTTATATTCCTTTATTAGGGATTGCTTGGTCTCAAATTTTATATAATATTTACCTATGGTGATTCGGTAATTCCTAATGACAGTGAAAATTCCAGTAAAAATTGGGGCGTTACAAAAACAACTCCAAAAAAACAAATGGTAAGGCAATGATGTTTGTAAGTGCATTATTTATTGAAAAAAATAAATCATGGAGTGATGGAGGGCATGGAGGCGTGGCATTGTTTGGGGATAATGGGAGACAATTTTGATTCTTTGATAAGTGGTAGGACATGTAGGATAGCATATTTAATTAGATAGTAAATCATGAATCAGTAACTTAGTGTAATTGGTAAAAATCAAGTGTTTCGGATTTACCCAACAAGGTAAAAGAGTAATCTTATACTAGTAATGGAGTTAATCTCAATTGAGTTAAAAAAATCAATTAGTAATATAAGTCCTAATCTTAAGACAAAGAAAGAAAATGCACTAGATTTACCCTAATCTTAACATTATTAAGTTTATATCAGTCCTTGTAATTAAGAAAGGAAATTAAATTTCCTTAAACAATTCTTAGGCTCTAATTACCTCAAGTAATTATTTTTAACCTCAAGTAATTATTTTTAACTCAAGATTAATGAATGAAATCAATTTGAAATGAATTAGAGCCTAATATTGCCTTAATTACTTAAGTGAACTTATTAAGCACTAACTAGGGGTAAAAAAGTCATTTCACATAAAATTCTCTAGTATTACCTCACATTTCCAGATATTACCTAGTACAAACATTTTAGACTTCCGGGTGATGACTGGGTTCAAACATTACTCAATCTCATGCTAAATTACCAGGGGTAATTTGATAATTT
>JAMLFY010000976.1:0-19436 GCA_030441495.1 Dalbergia oliveri
AACGCCCAATTTTTACTGTAATTTTTACTATCATTAGGAATTACCGAATTACCGTAGGTAAATATTATATAAAATTTGAGACCAAACAATCCTTAATAAAGGAATATAACGTTAGAAGAGAAGTTAGGAGCAATTCGTGCAAGTATTCATTTTCTGACTTAAAATGATCAAAATGCCCCTGAGGTTATTTTACTGAAAATGAGGATCGTGGGCCCCACCCATCCTCAAGGGATGTTTTGATGTTAATAAGGGATTGTTTGTGTTATGTGTGTTAATAGAAGAAAAATCCTAATTTTGAGTTTCGACGCGTTAAATGACCAAAACGCCCTTACGGCGTTTTAACTTCGATTGCGTGCCGACTTGAGCCCGAACCTCACTAAAATGTGTTAAAAGGTGTTTTTAAGCCATGATTAACCATTGGTTAAGCTCGGGTGGTCGGGCAATTTTTAAGTAAAATGACCGTTTTGCCCCCTGTCTTTGCAAGTTTTACAAATTTTGAGATTTTTGATTCGTCGACGAAACCTAAGCAATATTAGGCTCAAATTAAAGCTTATTAAATTCTAATTACTAATCTAGAGTCAAAATTATTTATTTAGATTGATTAGAACCTAAAATTGCTTAAAACACCCAAATTGCTTAGTAATTCACTTAAACCCTTAACCGTAAATTCTAAATTGCATGAATACCTTGCCTACACCTAAAAAATACATGGAACACACAAAATCCTCTTCCACAAGGCTGTAATGCACGAAATTATTGAGTAATAAGTCAGAAAATTATTACACAAAAATCCAAAGAATGAAAACAAAGAATCATGAAAACATGGAAACATGATTCCATGTTTTAAGCCACCAAACAAAATGATTTTTCTTCCTTATTTTTTTCTTAATTTTTGGTCAGATTTCTTTCCTTCCTTTGTCCATTTATGAGCTGCAAAATCTCTATAAATAGGCATGCTTGAAGATAGTTTAGATGCTTAGTTCATAACTTACACAAATTCTAGTTTTAGGAGCACCAAAAGCTCTCATTTCCTCCTCCTCTTGGCTGAATTCTTTCTTCAAGTTTTCAAGAATATTTTCTTTCATTTCACTCAAGGAAACCAAGTTCTCTTCCTTTCCTTCAAATCAGATTAGGTAGGGAGTTGTTTTTAAGTTTATTTCTATGCTTTGCTAAGTGTTGTTCTTGGTTCAAAATGATGATTTCATGGATTTTCTCTAGTTTTTCCATTTGGTTTTCTTCTTCCTTTTCTTTGAACAATTCAGCCATATGGCCTAGGTGGGACTAAGATGATGGCTTGATGATGAGGACCTTGAGGGTGGGTTGTGAATCCATCACAAGTTAGGCCTCTAAAGCTTGAAAGTTCCACTTGATGCAAAACTTTAAAGAATAATATTTTTATGATGTTTTTATGATCTTGAGTTTAGAACTTGAAAGATGTATTTTTCACTTTGTCTTGCTAAGATATATTGGGTTGAATTTATATTTCTCTAAAGTCTTGGAGGAGCTCTAGTAAAGAAATAAAATGAACTTGCATCCATGTTTAAGTTTATGCCTTGCATAACCATGTTTACTTTCTATGTCATCACTAAATTCTCAAGAATGAATAAATGAACTTGCATATTCATGTTTAAATTTCCAAGCTTGCATTTCATGTTTAAATTTCAAGTTGTCACTTAATCTCTAAAGATAATAAAGAAGTTGCATCTCATGTTTATTTTATGCTCTCACTTTATTTTATAATGGCTAAAAGAGTCAATGCATGGCATGTTTATTTTATGTCATCACCTAAAAATCCTAGAGCTCAAAGACTTGCTTATGAATCATAAGCAAAGAAATGAGATAATTGGAGTTAAAGAATTTATTCTTTAAGAAGTCTTGAGAATTGGAGCTTAAAAAATGTAATTCTCATCCCCCTCACCGGTCCTATGCTGACTACGCCTTCTGTTGCTTAAGATCTCCTCCCACCGGTCCCTGTCGGATGTCGCCTTCAGTTTCTTGCATCATGTTTATATTACAAGTTCTTGCATCATGTTTAATTTTCAAGTTATCACCTTAAATCTTAAAGATAAAGAAATGGAATTGCATATCATGTTTATAATTCCAAGCTATCACCTTATAAAGATAAGATTAAAATAAGGTTGCATAGCATGGTAATAATTCAAGATGTCACCTAAATCTCTAAAGCTCAAGACTTGCTCCTTTTATCTTAAGTGAAATATTTAATTATGAACATTCTTTCAAGTTATAAATCGGTCCCATGGTTAAGTTTAGGCCTAAAGTCCTATGACTTCTTTCAAGTTTAACAAAAGAATTAGTTCTAAAGAGTTTTAAAACTTTGTAAGAATTTTATGGGAAGCTAGTAATTTATGTGTACTTAAAATGTGATTTGATGCTTATTAAGAATTTGGTGTCATTGATTGATTCCCTGGTTTGTATGTTATAGTTGTTGTTGCAAACAATGAAAACTTATGCATGAAATAAAGACATATTCTGTTACGAAGAAGTGTATTACTTAAGAGTGCAATTTGGAAAGATTCTGGCTAAGGAAAGATTTGGTATTTAAGCGTGTCCATTGTGACCCACTCTTCCTGGAATCTTAGATGCATGATTACAGTTGGTATATATTATTTCGGCATAAGACTATAAATGAGAAAATGTTATGATGATTATGAATGAAGAATTGTATTATGATATAACATGCAAAGACTTAAAGGTGACTCAAAATATATGAGAAAATGATCCTTTGGACCCGTCAAACTATAGGCGGTGAAAAGGTGATTCTTGCCCCTGAACCGTTCTCTCAAAAGGGTAAGACGGAATTTTTACTTATCAAAAGGGATAAGTATGTGCTGGTGACGACTAGCAAGGTATGAGCTCATAACCTAGATTACTCCCAAAAGGGTGAAGTATAGGTGGCCCAGGAAAATGATGATGAAAGTAACTTTAAGTCACCTAAGAAACTAAGTAAATGCATTATGTGAATATGATGTTCTGCTATGCATAGTATTTATGAGATGATGAGAAATATATTTTGCTATGCATAGTATTATGAAATGATGATGAGGAATATGATGTGATTTTATGCATAACTATGTTATTATATATGAAAGGAAAAGTTCATTATAAACATGACATGCTAAGTTTATGATGCATTATAAGACGCATGATTCCAACGAACCCTCGGAAAGTATATTTTCGAACTTAATAAATCAATCTTAGCATGCTCACTATTTCATAATAACCCGAGGTTCCTGGGGACGATGATGATGACACAATGCATCATGAGGTGAGTACCCTACTGAGATTCTTTTTATAAGTTTCTCACTCCCTCTATTTTTCTTTCCATCTCGTCTTCAGAAATAGAAGGAAGCGTTCGTGAATCACATTGAGGCTTAACCTGTAGCTGAACTTAATCCTGCTAGTTTCACTCGTATATTTCAGATATCTATCCCTATCCCTGAGTGTTATTACTAGGTGCCATTAATGGATGTCCTTCCATCCATATATTATTTATGTTTTATTAGATTGCCTACACTTAGTCTTATTCTGTTGGTAGGCAAAATATCTATATGATATGTAATTATGGATGCTGTATGATGGAGCCAATATATTATGATGTGATGTTTGTAAATTCCTATGTGTCTTTTAAATTTTGCTAAATCATTCACGTTAGCGCGGCTCACGTTTTCAATTATGTTTAAAAAAAAAATGGCTCGTAATTTCACTAAGTATTTTCAAAGCATGATTAAGGAACTGAAGCAAAGAGTAAAGTCTAGTAATTAATCAGTACCCTAGGTGTATTGGGTTAATTATTAGGGTGTTACATTTTGGTATCAGAGTATTTACTTCTTATCGAGCCTAAGGTTTCCAACTGACTATGCTTTAAAGCATAATACGTTAGTAATGTCATGTGTAGATGTTTATCATTAGGATGAGCTTGAGGATTAGAAATACATGACTCCTGTATGTTGAAAGTGCCATGGTAACTTGCTCACTTTGCATGGAATATTGGGCTTGATCACCTCAAGTGTTGTGTGTATAGGGACCAATGGCACGACGACAAGAGACTGGAGCGCGGCACAGAATAACCAAGATAATGAGACCTTGAGCACTTTGTATAGCAAGGACCATGAGAATGATGATGGAACGGATGGATCAGAATCGTCAAGCTAATATAAATCAAGGACATGAAATTCCCGAACATGCTCGTTTCGGGGAATTCGTAAGGCAAATCCACCTTCAAGGGGACCCTGAATCCTAATGTAGCAGAATGAATGGATTCGGAATATTGAGAAGGTCTTGCTGTAGTTCCATGTTTCGAGGAGTAGAAGGTCACTTTTGCCACCCACATGCTTGAGGGTGATGCCCTTTTGGGGATGGTGTTCGAAGACTCCTGAGGCAAGAAGTGGACATTGATTGGGAATTATTCAAGGTCCATTTTTACGAGAAGTACTTTCCGAGTCGGTTAGAAATGCTAAGGACATTGAATTCATGCAACTTGTCCAGGGGAATATGAATGTGGCTCAGGATACTGCCAGATTTGAGGAACTCATTAAGTTCTCAAGGATGTACCAAGGTAACCCTGATGAGTATTGGAAATGCATTAAATACGAGTTAGGGTTAAAGGCAGAACTTAATGTGGAGTTGCGCACTTGGAAATTAGGGATTTCTCTACCTTAGTCAACAAATGCCGCATCATTGAAGAAGGGCAGAGAAGCTGTACTTTCAAAGTCTAGAATATCATTAAAAGCTGACACCTCAAGGTCAACAATTCAGAGGCAAAATCGACCTCCATTTCCACATCAATCAAGATCACAAGTGCCACAAAGGAACTTTCATCAAGGAAGACCGAACAACAACAACAACCGTATAATAATCCCAACAATCGCAACAACAACAATAATAACAATAAGGAAAGCACCAAAAGAGGTCCAGCAGCACCTCCACGACCCTGCCATCCATGGAATGTCCAAGTGCGGCAAGAATCATGGGAGCATGCCATGTCGAGCCTACAAACGTGTGCTACCGGTGTGGAAAACCAGGTCATTACTTTGAAGAATGAGAAAGGAACCCGCCAACCCCAATCCCAAGTGCAATAACACCAGGAAGGGTATTTACGTAATGTCCTGAAGAAACGACAAAGTCACGAAATCGTGGAAGGTAAGTGTAATATGTATGGTAGAAACTTAATTGTACTTATGATTCTGGCGCTTCATTCTTTTATCTCCCACTCGTGTGTTAAAACCCTTAACTTGCATATACTGAGCTTCCTTTTGACCTTATTGTTTCTACCCTGATTGGAAACCGTTAGGACTTGTAAATGTTGTTTAGATTGCCATTTTGTTATTGAGAATAGATCATTTGTTTTAGATCTCATTTGCTTACCCATGCAAGGTTTAGATGTGATTCTTGGCATGGATTGGCTTGAAGCCAACCGTGTACCTGTTAACCTTATGAGAAAACCATTACTTTTCTTCCTGTTCCATTAGACCTAAGAAACCCATAAGTCTTTACATAATGTAGAATGGACTGGTAAGGGTGAGAGTAAAGGTTATATTTTCTTTAGCTGCTAGTGATGTAGACTTTGAGCAAAGTATCAATGAGATACCAATAGTAAGAAATTATCCCGAAGTATTTCCAGAATGAGATACCAGAGTTTCCCCCAAGAAGAGATAGAGTTTTCCATAGAATTGCTTCTGTGAGGTCCCATATCCATAGCCCCATATCCAGGATGTCCCCATTAGAGTTGAATTGAAAAGCTCAATTGGAGGATTTATTGGAAAAAGTTTGTTAGACCTATGCGTCACCTTGGGGAGCCCCTGTGTTTTGTGAAGAAAAGGATGGGAGTATGAGGATGTGTGTTGACTATAGGCAATTGAATAAAGACAAAAGAACAAATACCCTTTGCCTAGGATAGATGACTTGATGGACCAAGCTAAAGGGCAAAGTGTTTTCTAAGATTGATTTGAGGTCAGGTTACCACCATAATTAGGTGAGAGATGAAGATATACCAAAAACGGCCTCTTTCACCCGATACGGCCATTTTGAGTTTGGAGGAATGTCCTTTGGATTAACCAATGCTCCGGCAATTTTTATGGATTACATGAATAGGATCTTTAGACCTTATTTAGATCAGTTGTGGTTGTCTTTATAGATGACATTCTCATCTACTCTAAGACCCACGAGGAGCATGAACGCCACCTAACTATAGTACTGGAAATCCTAAGGAAAAGAAACTATATGCCAAGCTTTCTAAGTGTGAATTCTGGTTGGATGAGGTGAAATTTTTAGGGCATGTAGTATCTAAGAAAGGAATTGCTGTAGATCCTAGTAAGGTGGAAACCGTTGTAAACTAAAGACCAACCACGGAATCTAAGTAAGGAGCTTCTTAGGTTTAGCTTGGTTATTACGTCGGTTTATCAAGGGATTTTCCAGATTTCCCTTCCTCTGACTAAGCTAACTAGGAAAAACACCTCTTTTTCATGGACCCAGAAGTGTGAAAAGAGCTTTCAAGAGCTGAAACACAAGCTAACCTCAACCTCTTAGTGTCACCCGAACCCAATGTGCCTTTCGAAGTGTACCGTGATGCTTCAAGGAAGGGTTTGGGTTGTGTACTGATAGGATAGGCAAGTGGTGGCCTATGCATCAGGCAACTCAAGCCACATGAGGCAAATTACCCCACCCATGACCTTGAGTTAGCCTCTTTGTTTGCTCTAAAGATTTGGAGACACCATTTATACGGAGTGAGGTTTGAGGTGTTTTCTGATCACAAGAGTTTGAAATATCTCTTTGATCAAAAAGAGCTAAACATGAGGCAAAGAAGGTGGATGGAGTTTTTAAAAGATTATGATTTCGGGTTAAACTATCATCCAGGTAAAGCTAATGTTGTAGCTGATGCCTAAGTAGGAAATCCTTACAAGTGTCCCGTTGATGGTGAAAGAGATTGAGTTAATTGAGCAATTTAGAGACTCAACCTAGGAATGACCTTGACCACTAAGGGCATAAGAGCTTGTCACCTTAGTGTGACAAGTGAATTCAAGGAAAGAATTGCTCAAGCCCAAAGGAAAGATAGAAGAATTTCAGAGGAGGCAAGAGCTTAGAGTTGAAAGGTTTTACCCAAGGGAATGATAGTTTATGGAGGTTTGAAGGTCGTATATGTGTACCTGCTAGTGGTGACCTTTAAAGGATATTTTGGAGGAAGCCCATAAGAGTCATTTCACCCTCCATCCTGGTGCCACCAAGATGTATCAAGATTTGAGGAAGATGTTTGGTGGCTGGATTGAAAAAGGATGTGTGCACATGGGTGAATAAATGCTTGGTATGTCAAAAGGTGAAGATTGAGCACCAAAGACCCTCCTGAATGTTGCAACCCCTATCAATCCCCAGTGGAAGTGGGATAGTATCTCCATGGATTTTGAAATTACTACCCAGGAGATGAAGCGAATCATGACGCCATTTGGGTAATAGTGGGATTGTCAGCTAAGTTACCCACTTTCTACCTATTAAGGTGACTTATTCCTTGGATAGGTTAGCACAATTATATATTTAGGAGATAGTAAATTATATGACCGTTGACGATAATCTTTATCTTTAGATCCTTTAATTCAGCGTCACCTTTTGGGGAGCCTTTCAGAAGGCGTTTGGTTTAAAGCTTGTTCTTACGGCTTACCTGTTACCCAAACGGACGGTCAATCTGAAAGAACTATCCAAACTTTGGAGGACATGTTGAGGGCTTGTGTTTTAGATCAAAGAGAGAGTTGGGATAAGTACCTTGATTATTAATTTGCATATAACAACAGTTATCATGCAAGTATCGGTATGGCACCATACGAGGCCCTCTATGGACGGAAGTGTCAATCACCTCTATGTTGGTATGAGCCCGAGAGAACAAAGTCTACTGGACCGGATATTGTGAGGAAACACGAAACAAATCAAGAAGATTAGGATAAGATTTTACACGCTGAAATCAAGAGAAAACTATGCGGACAAGCGGCCGCTGTATTTTCAGAAGGGGACCATGTGTTCCTAAGATCACCCCACCATATGCATAGGCCGAGCAATGAAGTAAAGAAATTGAGCCCAAGATTTTGGTCCATTTGAAATCCTTAGCAAAATAGGATCTGGAGCCTACCGTATAGCCCTACCCCGAGCTCATCCAACCTTCATGATGTTTTCCATGTCTCCCAGTTAAGGATATCATTCTAACCCAAGTCATGTACTAGAGCCAGAACATGTACAATTAAGAGATGACCTAACGTTTAACTTACCACCCACGAGAATCGTTGACCGAGGAGTTAAGCAGTTAAGGAACAAGGTTGTACCCTAGTCAAAGTAGCATGGGGAAGATGAAACCGAAGAAGTTACATGGAAGCTGGAATTAAGCATGCAAGCACAGGATTCTAGAGCTATTTAGGAACGAATTTCGAGGGCGAAATTCTTTTTAAGGAGGGGAGTAATGTAACGCCCAATTTTTATTGTAATTTTTACTATCATTAGGAATTACCGAATTACCGTAGGTAAATATTATATAAAATTTGAGACCAAACAATCCTTAATAAAGGAATATAACGTTAGAAGAGAAGTTAGGAGCAATTCGTGCAAGTATTGCAAACCCCAATTTCTGTACGTGTAAAATGACCAAAATGCCCCTGAGGTTATTTTACTCAGAAATGAGGATCGTGGGCCCCACCCATCCTCAAGGGGATGTTTTGATGTTAATAAGGGATTGTTTGTGTTATGTGTGTTAATAGAGGAGAAAAATCCTAATTTTGAGTTTCGAACGAAATGACCAAAACGCCCTTATCCGCGTTTTAATTTTATTGCGTGCCGACTTAACCCGAACCTCACTAAAATGTGTTAAAAGGTGTTTTTAAGCCATGATTAACCATTGGTTAAGCTCGGGTGGTCTGGGCAATTTTTAAGTAAAATGACCGTTTTGCTGTCTTTGTAGTTTTACAAATTTTGAGATTTTTGATTGTCGAACGAAACCTAAGCAATATTAGGCTCAAATTAAAGCTTATTAAATTCTAATTACTTAATCTAGAGTCAAAATTATTTATTTAGATTGATTAGAACCTAAAATTGCTTAAAACACCCAAATTGCTTAGTAATTCACTTAAACCCTTAACCGTAAATTCTCTAAATTGCATGAATACCTTGCCTACACCTAAAAAATACATGGAACACACAAAATCCTCTTCCACAAGGCTGTAATGCACGAAATTATTGAGTAATAAGTCAGAAAATTATTACACAAAAATCCAAAGAATGAAAACAAAGAATCATGAAAACATGGAAACATGATTCCATGTTTTAAGCCACCAAACAAAATGATTTTTCTTCCTTATTTTTTTCTCTAATTTTTGGTCAGATTTCTTTCCTTCCTTTGTCCATTTATGAGCTGCAAAATCTCTATAAATAGGCATGCTTGAAGATAGTTTAGATGCTTAGTTCATAACTTACACAAATTCTAGTTTTAGGAGCACCAAAAGCTCTCATTTCCTCCTCCTCTTGGCTGAATTCTTTCTTCAAGTTTTCAAGAATATTTTCTTTCATTTCACTCAAGGAAACCAAGTTCCTTTCCTTCAAATCAGATTAGGTAGGGAGTTGTTTTTAAGTTTATTTCTATGCTTTGCTAAGTGTTGTTCTTGGTTCAAAATGATGATTTCATGGATTTTCTCTAGTTTTTCCATTTGGTTTTCTTCTTCCTTTTTCTTTGAACAATTCAGCCATATGGCCTAGGTGGGACTAAGATGATGGCTTGATGATGAGGACCTTGAGGGTGGGTTGTGAATCCATCACAAGTTAGGCCTCTAAAGCTTGAAAGTTCCACTTGATGCAAAACTTTAAAGAATAATATTTTTATGATGTTTTTATGATCTTGAGTTTAGAACTTGAAAGATGTATTTTTCACTTTGTCTTGCTAAGATATATTGGGTTGAATTTATATTTCTCTAAAGTCTTGGAGGAGCTCTAGTAAAGAAAAATGAACTTGCATCCATGTTTAAGTTTATGCCTTGCATAACCATGTTTACTTTCTATGTCATCACTAAATTCTCAAGAATGAATAAATGAACTTGCATATTCATGTTTAAATTTCCAAGCTTGCATTTCATGTTTAAATTTCAAGTTGTCACTTAATCTCTAAAGATAATAAAGAAGTTGCATCTCATGTTTATTTTATGCTCTCACTTTATTTTATAATGGCTAAAGAGTCAATGCATGGCATGTTTATTTTATGTCATCACCTAAAAATCCTAGAGCTCAAAGACTTGCTTATGAATCATAAGCAAAGAAATGAGATAATTGGAGTTAAAGAATTTATTCTTTAAGAAGTCTTGAGAATTGGAGCTTAAAAAATGTAATTCTCATCCCCCTCACCGGTCCTGTGCGGACTACGCCGCTCCGTTGCTTAAGATTCTCTTCTCCCTTACTTGTCCCTGCGGATTACCGCCGCTCCAGTTTCTTGCATCATGTTTATATTACAAGTTCTTGCATCATGTTTAATTTTTAAGTTATCACCTTAAATCTTAAAGATAAAGAAATGGAATTGCATATCATGTTTATAATTCCAAGCTATCACCTTATAAAGATAAGATTAAAATAAGGTTGCATAGCATGGTAATAATTCAAAGATGTCACCTAAATCTCTAAAGCTCAAGACTTGCTCCTTTTATCTTAAGTGAAAGATTTAATTATGAACATTCTTTCAAGTTATAAATCGGTCCCATGGTTAATTTAGGCCTAAAGTCCTATGACTTCTTTCAAGTTTAACAAAAGGAATTAGTTCTAAAAGAGTTTTAAAACTTTGTAAGAATTTTATGGGAAGCTAGTAATTTATGTGTACTTAAAATGTGATTTGATGCTTATTAAGAATTTGGTGTCATTGATTGATTCCTTGGTTTGTATGTTATAGTTGTTGTTGCAAACAATGAAAACTTATGCATGAAATAAAGACATATTCTATTACCTGGAAGAAAGTGTATTACTTGTAAGAGTGCAATTTGGAAAGATTCTGGTAAGGAAAGATTTGGTATTTAAGCGTGTCCATTGTGACCCACCTCTCTTCCTGGAATCTCCAGATGCATTATTGTTGGTATATATTTTTCGCATAAGACTATAAATGAGAAAATGTTATGATGATTATGAATGAAGAATTGTATTATGATATAACATGCAAAGACTTAAAGGTGACTCAAAATATATGAGAAAATGATCCTTTGGACCCGTCAAACTATAGGCGGTGAAAGGTGATTCTTGCCCCTAGTCTGTTCTCTCAAAAGGGTAGAGACGGAATTTTTACTTATCAAAAGGGATAAGTATGTGCTGGTGACGACTAGCAAGGTATGAGCTCATAACCTAGATTACTCCCAAAAGTGAAGTATAGGGTGGCCCAGGAAAATGATGATGAAAGTAACTTTAAGTCACCTAAGAAACTAAGTAAATGCATTATGTGAATATGATGTTCTGCTATGCATAGTATTTATGAGATGATGATGAGAAATATGATATTCTGCTATGCATAGTATTATGAAATGATGATGAGGAATATGATGTGATTTTATGCATAACTATGTTATTATATATGAAAGGAAAAGTTCATTATAAACATGACATGCTAAGTTTATGATGCATTATAAGACGCATGATTAAAACCGACGACCTCGGAAAGTATATTTTCGAACTTAATAAATCAATCTTAGCATGCTCACTATTTCATAATAACCCGAGGTTCCTGGGGACGATGATGATGACACAATGCATCATGAGGTGAGTACCCTACTGAGATTCTTTTTATAAGTTCTCACTCCCTCTATTTTTCTTTCCATCTCTCTTCAGAAATAGAAGGAAGCGTCGTGAATCACATTGAGGCTCCACCGGGTAGTTGAACTGAATTCTGTGAGTTTCACTCGTATATTTCAGATATCTATCCCTATCCCTGGAGTGTTATTACTAGGTGCCATTAATGGATGTCCTTCCATCCATATATTATTTATGTTTTATTAGATTGCCTACACTTAGTCTTATTCTCGTTGGTAGGCAAAATATCTATATGATATGTAATTATGGATGCTGGATGATGGAGCCAATATATTATGATGTGATGTTTGTAAATTCCTATGTGTCTTTTAAATTTTGCTAAATCATTCACGTTAAGCGCGGCTCACGTTTTCAATTATGTTTAAAAAAAAAAATGGCTCGTAATTTCACTAAGTATTTTCAAAGCATGATTAAGGAACTGAAGCAAAGAGTAAAGTCTAGTAATTAATCATACTTGTAGGTGTATTGGGTTAATTATTAGGGTGTTACATTCTACATCTGGAAAGGTGCATTTGAAGCCCTTGAAACTTTCCAGGAAGTTTGGAGAAATGTTTTTCTGAGTAATGTTTGATGTTTAGTCGGGCCAACTTTTTTGCAGTTTTAGTGCAAAATTACCATTTTACCCCTAGAAGATTAATAGTGAGCCTAATACGCAATTAAGCAAACCTAGTATTAGGCTTTATTCAAGAATAATTTATTTTGATATTAATCTAGAGTCAAAATAATTTATTAAGGTTAATTGAACCTAAGATTGCTTAATATAAACTTAGTTGCATTTTTAACTTTAAAGATCCTAGTCATGGGAATCTTGAATAGTGTTTTCTCTCTCAAATTCCTTAAATTAAGGAATTGTGCCATACCTCATTTGACTAAGAAAATGAATTTAATTTGTTAATATAATAAATATTACCCTCCTAATCAAGTCTTGACAACCATAATTAGCCAATTACCTCACCTAAACACTTTCTTACAACTCTAACCAAAACCTTAATCAAAGAAACACCTAAACACATCACTAAAACACAATTACATGAGCAAATTAATCCTTCCTTGGCTGCCCAATCTGGCCTAATGCATGACCTAGGAAGAATGTCACATGTTGATTTTGTTTCACTCAAAAGGATGCCTTAGGCCATACCTTGCCCATGCTTTCAACCATACTTGCCATGCCTAAGCCAATACCCATGTAAAGATATTTTCCTCCTCTTCTCTTCTCTTTGGCCATTTGGCCATCCTTTCCTTTGGCAGCCTCCATGTTGCCAAATTTCTATAAATACCAAGCTTGGAAGAACCTTGATACACTTTAGATCATTTGCTAAGTTTAGTTGTCTTGCACTTTCTTGCATTTTCTCTCAAATTTCTCTTCATCTTCTTCTTCCTCTCAAGAACCTTGCCACCACCATAACCACCACAAACAACCATAACAAACCACTAGACTACCTCACCTTAAACCATCTCCTTAACACCAAACTTGCCATTTCCAAGCTTAGAACTCAGAAAAATCACTTCCTTGAGCACCCTCCTTGGCTTGAATCCATCTTCACTTCCAAGAGAAGATTTTGTCTTGAACTCTTCAAGAATCAAGCTTTCTTTCTTCCATTTCAAAGACTTCCTTAGGTAGGGGTTTTCCTTCAAGTTTTTCTTTACTATCTTTGAAAAAGTTTCTAGCTTTCTCTTGGTTTTAAACTCTTTTCTTCTTCCTTTGTATTTTCGGCCATGGTGCCTTTTTGTTGAACAAAACTTTAGCTTGATGATGAGGTCTCATGGAATGGTTTGGTGTTTTTGTCATGTAGAAGCCTCTAAAGCTTGGATCTTGGTCTTGGAACTCATATACAAATTCTCTCACTTTCCCTTTCTTCACAAGTTCAAAGTTTTCCTTTTTCATTCCTCTAAGGTTTCGGTTTTCCTTTTTTCTTATCTTGTTCAAGCTTTGGTTCCCATTTCTTTTTTTCTTTTCTTGGTTTAGGCCTCCTTGATTTGGTTTTGGGAAAAAGGTTTGCTAAAAGTATGAGAATTGTCTTTGAATGTTTGTTATGGCTTTTGCCACTTGAATCATTTTCTTGAGCTTGATGATGAAGTTCAAACCTTAAGACTTCCTTGAAGTCTAGGTTAAGATCTCAAAGCTTGCCTTATGATACATAATGGGTTTAGGTTTTATGTTCCTTTAAAGTCTTGCAAGAACTTCTAGCTAAGATCTAAAATAAGATGCATTCATGTTTACTTTAATGCTTTGCATAGCATGTTTATTTTCAAGTCATCACTACAACTTAAAGATTAAAACAAGAATATGCATCCTACTTAATAAATCTCAAAGCCTACCTATTTCAACCTTAAAGTTGATTGTTGATTTGGGTAAATACCTCAAGGGGCCTAGAGCACTAAAATAAGAATTGAACCTTGCATTTCATGTTTACTTTTTTGTCTAGATGTTTATATTTATGCCATCACTTAAACCCTAAAGATAACAAATGAGTGCATCTCATGTTTATTTTATGCTTCTCACTTTATTTTCTAATGAAGAACAAAAATGAGGTGCATAGCATGTTTAAGTTTATGTCATCACTTTAATGATCTAGAGCTCAAGGACTTGCCCAAGTATCCTATGTAAGGTTTTAAGAAAATATTGGTTTTTCAAAGAAGCCATTTGGCCTTGTGGTGATGATGATGGCAATGATGTGAGTTCCTCTAATCACAAGTGTCCATAGTTCATGTTTTGCAATTTTAAAGTTAGGAGCACCTAAGCAACATTATGAATGAAATTATATATTTAAATCTATTTTATGAGCAAGTTAATTTAGTTAATGACCTCATGTGCAATTACATGATTTTAATGTGAGGATTTGAGTCTAAAAGAGTTTGAGTTCCTAAAACCATTCTAAGAAAACTAGTAAAACTATGTACTTCTAAAATATGATTTTATGTGGTTTTTGGTGAAAGTTTTATTTTGGTTCTGTAACTCCATGTTTGGCCACTGTACTAAATATTTTATGTGAAATGTGTAAAATTATGTTTGAGTGAAGCAAGGACGTTTAAGAGAAACAGAGAAAGATTAAGTAACTAAAAAGGGTTCAAATTTAAGAATCTAGAACACCTAACTATGAAATGCAAACCTGTTCCAGCATGATTAATTCAAGGATAAATGGTTCATAATTAGTAAAACATGTATAAAAACCCTTCATAAATGATTAGTTATTAATTATAAAGTTTAAGGTGATGATAAGGACTAAAATGGGAATTCTAGCACACTTAGACATGGACACAATTCCGTTCCAACATAGTTAGAATTGAGGAAAAATGACTTATAACTTAGTAAACATGCCTAGGAATCCCTCATAATTGGTTTAGGAATTGATTATGGAGCCTTAGGCGAAGACGGATCTTAAAAAGGGTCGCGACGGAGATTCTAGAGCCCAAGCATATGATATTTTTTTGCCCTTAAATGCATAATGCTGTTTGGAATTTTTAGAAGCCTAAATCTTAGTGAGAATCATAAGTGATGATCTTTTGGGTGTAATAAGGATGTATATGGAATTAGAATGATTGGAACATAAGTTTAAGACCCTGTAAGGGCCAAGGCATAGCACTAGATAAAGTTATGAGACCAATCAGTATGCTGTGTTATGTATGAACATGTTAATGTCATGAGTTTATATAAACATGAGGATTCATGTTGTGTTGTGATGATGATTTTGGTATATTATGGGCATAATGCATCAGAATATTAGATAGATGAATCAAGAAAGTATGTTTTTATGATTGAAAGGTTTATTTGATTCATTAGACAAACACGCATTTATGTGAGTTATGTGGCACTACGAAATTTGAGGAATTTTGATTTGGAGTCACATTATGCCTTTAAATTTCCGCAAATTGTAAGACCTAGAAAGTTTTGAAAAATAAGATGTTTAATATGACACACCGAGTACGTACTTCTCCTGCTGCTACGTGAGGAGAAGGTAAAACCGTGAGGGCATCGACATTAGCTTTCCAAGTAGAAGTCCGTTGGCTTAATGTCGATGCGTTTTGAAGAAGGAAAGTCCCATGATGGGTGACCTTAGGCCCCTACCCCGTGTCTTAGGAGTCAGGATTTTGAGATGATTATGATTATGTTTATATCCTTATCAAGATAAGTAAAAACTAGTGACGACTAGCTAAGGATGAGTCATAGCCTAGTTTAAGGGTGTGATTACTATTATGATACTTAGTGTCAGAGTTTGAAGTAGAATTATGTTCAAGAGAGTTACATGCCACTATATGTTGATTGATTTTTGTTTGGCTTGCCTAAGACTCATCATGCATTCATGTTCTGCTATGCTATATACATGCATTAAGATTCATTATAAAGAACATGGACCTTGGAATACCACTCCGTTTAAACCTCATAATGAACCTATGCATGTTTAACCTTTTCAGATAAACCCAAGGCTCCTGGGGATTAACGATGACACTAGGATAAAGGCTTCCCTACCGAGATTCTTTAGAAGATTCTCACCCCCTCTCTCTATTTTCTTTCCGCACGCCCTCCAAGTAACTTGCGACTGGCGGCGTTTGTGATTTTGTTGATGCTGCCCATGTTGGAACTTAACTATGATCCTGAACCATGAGTCCTACCACTTCGAGGGTCGTTTGTGTTGTAATCAATTTTGCATACATGGGTTGTCCATTTGCATTTCCTACTTTGAGCTTCCGCTTCACTCCGACTTCTCCCTATGGTGACTATTTGATATTTGAGAAAAATACGTCCTGCACGTAAGTAGAACGTCTTGCTCGAACTATTTATTTCAGCAGGAAGCGGCCATTCCCGAGTACGTCCGCCCGAGGTACTCTGGATATCTAATCGTCCCTAAGGATCCCCTTCTCATCCTTTCTCGAAGGGGTCTGCCTTACGGTTCCCAATGCATTGGGTGGTAGTGAGGAGACAGCCATGACGCCTGAGGCTAGCATCTACGTCCTTGAGATGCGCCCACTTCGTGGAGGTCATGTTCGTCCACATTCCGCCTACATGTACCCAGGAGCTTGCCCAATTCATCGGGCATGTGCTTGTAACACCCTAACTTTCACCTCACACGTTTGAGTCGCATTTGGCTAGTTATTAGACGTTACGCCTTTGATTTCAAATCTTACTTATCTTTATTTAAATAACGGGTAATAAAATATGACTATTTTTTTTTTCTTTTTAAACTTAGGACCAAACTGCGAGCCGCACGTGCGCATACATAACGTTATACACACATGATATAGCCAACATATACACATTACATAGCATAGAGAAACAAGTCATGGAATAGTCACAACATAATTTATATTAAATATCATAGTCACATCATAACGATCATGCCCTTCCAACATGAGGACATCTCAAGATACTAAACATAACAAAAGATGAACGTACATGAACCCAACGCGTGAGACATTACTATAATTTTACTAGACTTAATCTTCGCGCTTCCGCTCTACCTCTGACCGCGGTGGGTAGCGTGGGTTCCAAAACTTGCCTCACAAAGGATCATCTACATCCGTGTCACTCGCCTCCTGGAGACGAAATATGTAAGAAAGGAAAAGGGATGAGAAATCTATATAAGATTCAGGTGTGCTTTCCCCGACTCTAACACAAGTGTCATCGCCGTCGTCCCCAGCCCACTTCCGGTCTTATTATGAAAGGGTGTGCATGCATAAGATTCAATTTTACATTCCTCAAGTTCTTTTATCCAAAGTGGGTGTCTTTTAGCATGGGGTCTAATGACATGAATGCAACATATATTCTATGAATGCATGCAATACTTTAGCATGACAATACACATAGATAACACATATTACTTAATCAAAGCATCAATGAAACTTCAACGAAACATATGCATGTGCATATTTTACTTTATCATAATTGAACTTGCTAATTCCTTTCATACCTTCACTTTATCATTTTTCTCATTTCCATATCTTCCAATAGCCACCAAAATCCATCCAACATGCCCCTCCTTATCTTATCAGCAGCCACCAAACTCCTCAATCACCTATCACCTAGGAATGAGCTTATCTAACTAGCCGTCGCTACAATTATGGGGAAAAATAGAGGGGAATCATATCTCTTTCGGGATCACCCCGTACAACCCTTAACTCGGAAGTCATAATGGGATCATTTCCTCATTAACATATCTCTTTTCTTTCTTGGAAATGCATCAAACTGTTAAGACAAGTGACTTTGTCCGCTTCGGAATTCTGGCCTCGTCCATACCCCACACGGTTTAACTTTCTCCCTCATTCGTACAGGTGAGAAATGCGTCTCGACATATAACCTTTACATTAACATATCTCTTTTCTGGGATCACCTATACAACCCTTAACTCCTGGAAGTCATAATGGATCATTTCCTCATTAACATATTTTGTATGGATGCAACATGAGTGAAATCATAATACATCATATAACATATCATTTATGCAACATGAGCATGGAATCATCTTAACATACCATATACTTTTCTCATATGCAACGTTTAACATTTCAAAGTAATATTCATCACGTCATATACATTTCAAGTAAATAATCAAGTAAGACTTCAATACACATAGGCATTCTCATCATAATATCATTTCATTATCATGTACATTCCCATTAAGTAATCATGTAACAAGGCAACATCACATAAGCATCCATATCATAGGTTCATCCCATTAAAATCAAAACACTCATTTTTGGCACATTTAGGTCCTGTAATCGATTACATGTTGGTACGATCTTACTCAAGACAAAACTGTTTCTGTAAGAACATCATGGTAACCGTTACATGATGGTAACGATTACATGAGTCTCAATTGTTTGGACCCAGAACACCCTTGGTAATCGATTACACCTCTGGAATCGATTAATTAGAACCCAGAATCTCATAAATTGCTTCTGGTTCGATTACATAGCCCAGTAATCGATTACCATAATCCCTTCTTTCGAAAAACTAAACTTTCTAACACATTATCAAGTATCCTTCCTTTCCAAAAACACTTTATCACACCTTTCTAAAAACTCTTTGAAAATCATTATCATATTTCCACACTTTAAAACCAACATTATAACATAACTAAGAAATAAATCTCAACACTCATAAAAACAACATAAAGGAAACTACTTCATATTCTTTATTTTATTTGCATAGGCTTCAATCTAGCGTGGATTCTAGAACGGCCGACCAACTTTAAGGTTGGCAAGGGTAAGCTTAGAGCTTTTTGAAACATGTGATTAAGTTCTTCAAACAACTTTTAGTGATCTATTCAACATTTATATCAAACTTTTTATAACAAAAGGAAATGAAACCGAAACCATTAAAGGAAAAAGGAAACAAGAACTGAAAACTTTGAACAAGGAAAAGGGAAAGGAAACTGAAATCATTTATGGTCCAAGACCAAGTTTTCAAGCTTTAGAGGTTTCATTGTGATGAACTCAAAGTCATCATCTAGAACTCTCATCATCAAGCTATCATGAAACATCATCAATGGCCTTGAAGGCCAAACATGTAAGGAAAAGAAAGAACTTGAAAGAAAACTCCCTACCTCAGTGGTGAAGAGGGAAAGCTTGGTTCTTGAAGCAAGTTGAGAAGAACAACTTCTTCCTTATGCTTGAATGAT
>JAMLFY010000977.1:0-19435 GCA_030441495.1 Dalbergia oliveri
GAACCCGAACTAAGGCTCCCACAATATGCACTCCCACAATATGCAAAGTCCTCCAGGAACGGGAGATATCTCACATGGACCCTAGCTAATGACTTATCGGGAGTAGCACCCTCCAATCAGCATCAAAATATATGCTCGTGTAGCTTGCATGATCTGAGCATCAGTTTGGTAGACCTAACTCATACACTGTAGTTCTGAGCTACAATAAGGCAAGCGTATTCTTATAACACCTTCGATAATTTTGAATGACACGTTTCCAACAAGTGCTTGCAAATGACCCATATATCCTCTCCAATATGGTCAAGTCATCGCCCGTGCATCCGCTAACGGGCTCCCCATCAACTCTAAGCCCAAGCTAGTGGGATATGTCTTGTAGTACACTCTCCCTCAACAAGTGAACAGGTGCATCTCAGGGCACCATTGCTCCACAAAGTCCACGGAACGCATTATCATACTCACAAAGGAATGTGTGTTGCAGGCCAAAACCCAGCTTGATTCAGGATGGCTCAATACACTTACCGAACAGCACAACTAAATCAGATCGACCACACGGTATCGACTAGGCTTCACCAAAGAAATAAATAATTTTTATTTATTTCATCATAAACTATAGTATAAACTAAAGCAAATTTCTAAACTCTTGTAAACCTTATTTTTTGTTAGCAAATAAGTTATCATAAAATCTCTAACCTAAATCCTAACTTTAAACTACACCAAACTAAACTTACAAACTATTATTAAACTTGTATAATATAAATAAAGTTAACTGAACCAAACTAAAGCTACATTACCAAATTGTTATCAACCTTAATTATTCATAAATAAAACATATTAAAATCTCAAAAGTTAACAAAATTAGTTAAGCATAACCTTAAACCACTAATAAACTTAAAAACTATTATTAAACTTGTATAATATAAATAAAATTAATTGAAATAAACTAAAGCTACATTACTAAATTCTTATCAAGCTTAATTATTCAAAAACAAAATATAAATAAAATCTCAAAAGTAAACAAAATTAGTTAAGCAATAACAAACCTAAACTAAACTAAACTTAAAACTAAAAATAAACACAAATCAATATAAATAAATATATAAACCAAACAGTACTAATTTCTTAGTAATCTCAAACATTTAAATAAATTTCGTATATTAAAATCTATAAACTAAACTAAACAAAATTAAACAAAAGTAGAGAATATAAACTAAACTTTCACACTAAAATTCAACACGTATAATATAAACTAAATTAAATTTATAGACTACTCTATATTAAATCTATACATTATACTAATTAAACTACATAAACTCAAAACATTCATTAAACTATTTACTTGATTAGTTTCAATAACTACATAAATTAAAATAAATGCACTACACTATTCAAATAAAAAATACATGTTTAAATAAATGCACTATATAAAATAAATAAAATTATAATATTTAACTTAAAGAAAATTACTTGCACATCCAAATTCACGAGATATACCTACTGAACCCAATGATATAGATTGTTTTCCCTAATCCTTTCATTATTTTTCTCCCACTTTTTCCAAGTCTCTTACCTTCTTTGAGTAAAAAATAAAAAGAAAGAAACAACGTGGGCTATTTTAGTAATACAGCTAACTTATGGCCGTTTCATGCGTCTGACTCCTGCAATGGTTAGCTCTGCACTAATACGCTACACAACTAGCCATTTTACTTACTGACACATTGCAGAAATTTGTTTTGTAGCCAACCGTATTACAAAAGTATTTCGTTACTGCAAGCTATATTGCTATAATTCAAAAAGCGGTGTATATCGGTAAATAATATCAAAACCGATGGATTTCTGTATTTAATCATTTTTTTTTTGTAAAAAAACCTAAAAATTATTCATGTATAATTAAAAAAAACAATTAGGTATATTCTAGGACTAATATAGGATTTTTACAAAAATAAATTAACAATACTATATTTTTTTATTGAAAATTTAAAATAATTGTCAAAAATAGAAAAATTGGAAAAAAGGTATTTGAAAGATCTTGAGTTAGTGGCCTAACACACCAATCAATTATGCTACCATAACCAATAATTATTATTGAAGATTTGCAAATAAAAAAGTGCAATAATATATTAGCAAAACATGAAATACATGATGGTAGATATGAACCCTTAACCTTTATGTAAAAGTAGAGCACACGGACCAACCAAACTAATGATTATACATACGTAATAAATGCATTGGTTTTGTTATAGTCCTCTACGAAATCAAATACATTAATTGCATGCTTGATTTCGTAGAAAACTCCTATGCACAGGAATTAAACTCTCTGAATCGGTTGTTTAAATGAAACTGGTGAAACGGTCATGGTCCAATTTGGTTCTCTATTTGGATTGGACTTGCAATTAACTTGGTCGGCATAGCTCAATAAATGCGAATTAACGAAGTTATGCCAAACCGCGTGTTCAAACCGAACCAACACCTCATTCCATGCACCCAAAACTACTTGCACCGTCCTGCAACTTCATGGAGCCCAACCCATGCAATCTGTAATGTAAATCTTGGATAATTGAAAAAAAAAGAAGCAATATGTGGAGTCAAACCCAGCCTGCAATAGTTAACAAAAGTTGAACCACCACCACCAGATGGGGTTGCTATGTTGTAATATTACTCTATTAGTTATATACATATATATATATATATATATATATATATATATATATATATATATATAGTTATATGTTTATATATTATTTTAATAAAATTCAATTTAATTTGTTAAAGGAAGTGACTATTGGTTAACCAAATCGCAATAATCCTTTAATAATCGAGTTCTATGATTAAGATTCAGTCTGAACTCATACTCCTATTAAGATCACATCTATTTTGATTTTGTTGGAGCATTCTATGAAAAACCCTGAACAAGACCGATGGTTCATTCCCTCTAATTAATGTTATAGAGAGATTATTAAGCCTAAATCCCACTTGCCCATTACTGTCTGCTTGAATCAATCGCAAAGTAGCCACCAATCGGCTCTCTCTGTCTCTCTCTCAACTAACAGACAGACCCAAAGTAAAGTACCCTACAGCGGCGCCACCACTACCCACTTCCTTTTTGATCAAACAAAACATGTCAGCGAAGTGGCGTGCCCTCCAGCACCGCCACCGCTACACCTACAGCGCCCTCACCTTCCCCCAACACTTCCTCTCCGCCCTCCACTCCCTCCTCCCCCACGCGCCCTGCTCCCACTTCCACTCCACGCTCCTCCACCTCACCACCCTCTCCTCCACCTTCTCCCAACTCACCCACTCCAACAACCTCGCCTCCTCCTTCTGCAACCTCCTCCTCCTTCTTCCCCAACCGACCCACAATCCCACCCTCCCCTTCTAGAAGCTTCCAGAACCTACCTCCACCTCCTCTTCCTAGAAAATTCCGCGCCTCTGCACCGAACCCTCCTCTCCCCCTCGTAAAGGCCGGACCTTGGACCACCCTCATCGCCCAATGTTTCCGGAAACTCTGTCAGGACTATGCCGGCGGCGGCGGCGGGTGCCGGTTCGCGGTGTCCCGGGCGGCGCTATCGGTCATGGGGATGCCGAAATTGGGGTACCTTGTTGATGTGGTTGATGAGTGTGCTGTGATTGTGGCTTGTGATGTTGTTTCAGGGTTGAACAGTGTGGTTTTAGAGATTCAAGGGTTGGGGGTAGGCCTTCCCCTATCGTGATGGAACAGTGCCAGGAGGGTTTGTCTTGTTTGTATTACTTGCTGCAGAAGTTTCCTTTGAGGTTTAGGGAATTTGGTGCTGATGGTGATGGGAATTTTGATTGTGATTGTGAGGGTGGTGGTGGTGTTATGAGGGGGGTTGTAACTGTTCTTTTGAGTGTTTTGAGCTCTCGCGGCGTTCTCCCGGGATTGTTTTGTTGCTGCTGGTGTGGCACTCTGTGCTGCCCTTCAGGTGTGCATGAGTTCTCAGGAGCTCGGCTTGGTTTTGATTCAGGGTGTTTTTAGCTTGAAGGTGTCGGATTCGGGTGGGGATTGCGATGATAGCGAGTTTAGGAATGCTGTCGCCAAGGTTCCTTGTAAGGGTGATTTCTATTCGGGAATATGTAGTCTTTCTGTGTTGTGTAGACTTTGTCTTATAAGAGGGATTCTTACTGCTGTTTCTAGAAACTTGCTTAACACTCAATTTACTGTCTTGGATGGCTGTGAGGTTGAAAATGTAGGAGGAAGAACTATTATTAAGACTATATTATATGATGGGATTTTGCCTGAGCTATGTAAGTATTGTGAGAACCCTGTTGATAGCCATTTCAATTTTCATGCTTTGACTGTGATGCAGATATGCTTACAGCAGATCAAAACATCGATATTGTTGAATCTTACTGATCGGTCTGGAAACTATGATCCTATTCCCGAGGAAATGGGGCTGCGAATACTTAGGATTATTTGGAACAACTTGGAAGATCCTTTGAGTCAAACGGTGAAACAAGTTCATCTCATTTTTGATCTTTTCTTAGACATTCAATCATCCCTTTGTTGGTCGGAGGGCAGTGAGAAAATTAACAATTTTTTACAGAAGATTGCATTAGATCTTCTTTCGCTGGGGTCACGATGTAAGGGAAGATATGTTCCTTTAGCATTGCTAACCAAGAGATTGGGAGCAAAGAAAATGTTAAATATGAAGCCAGACCTGCTATTTGAGACGGTAGAGGCATATGTCGATGATGATGTCTGCTGTGCTGCCACGTCATTTCTCAAGTGTTTCCTTGAATATTTGCGTGACGAGTGTTGGGAGACTGATGGGATCGAGGCGGGTATGCTCTCTATAGAGGGCATTGCCTTCCCCCAATTCTGTATGGACTAGCTTCTGGGTTCTCAAAACTTCGCACCAATTTAAACACTTATGCTCTTCCAGTTTTACTAGAAGTGGATGTGGATAGTATATTTCCTATGCTTTCTTTCATCTCAATCGGGCCAAATGGGCATGAAAACGGACTACAATATCCGGAGCTTGTTTGTGCAAACATGGAATTGAATCTTGAACAGAGAATTGCGATACTAGTTTCATTGCTCAAGGTGTCTAGGTCACTTGCTTTGGTTGAAGGGGACATTGATTGGCGTGAGAATCCTGCAGCCGATGAAAAGCAGAGGCTGGGAACAGAAAAACATGCCCTTGTTTGCATAAAGGGTATAAATGTTGAGATCCTTGTTCAGTGGCTAGTGAATGCATTGACACATGTGGATGAGTCACTACGTGTAGATGCTGCCGAGTCTTTTCTTAAACCCCAAGACATCTAGTCTACCTTCTCATTTAGAGCTAACTTTAATGAAGGAAGCTGTACCTTTGAATATGAGGTGTTGCTCCACGGCTTTTCAAATGAAATGGAACAGCTTGTTTCGTAAGTTCTTCGCTCGGGTTCGAACAGCCCTGGAGAGACAATTGAAGCAAGGAAGCTGGAAGCCTCTTGAGGATAATAAATGTAATGAAGTGAATTCTTCAAATGGGAAAATGGAAGTGACAATTAAAAGAGCAGATGATCTTTTTCACTTTATGAGGTGGTTGAGTGGCTTCTTATTTTTCTCTTGCTATCCTTCTGCTCCTTACAAGAGAAAATAATGGCAATGCATCTCATCTTGACTATGATAAACGTTTGGTCTATTAAGCCATTAGTTAGTGAGGAGTTCAATAGTTCTTCGTCAGGAATTTCCATCTATCCTTACAGTAAGGGAATGACTTCATCTGATTCAACTCTGTTGTTAGTTGGTTCAATTGTTGATAGTTGGGACAAGTTGAGAGAGAGTTCATTTCGCATATTACTCCATTTTCCAACCCCACTACCTGGAATTTCAGGTGAAGACATGCTGAAGAAAGTAATTGCTTGGGCTAAGAAATTAGTTTGCAGTCCACGTGTAAGGGAAAGTGATGCTGGAGCTCTAACTTTACGGCTTATATTTAGGAATTATGTGTTGGAGCTAGGTTGGTGATCGAAGATTCATTTAATGTCATCCATATAAGCTCAAAATCTGAATTGGTATATGAGGTTAATCAGTCTAGTAAACTCAGGAATCCTGTGGTGCTTTATATGAAATCAATGATTGATTGGTTGGATGCTTCTGTGAGAGATGGAGAATGGGATCTTTCTAAAGCATGCAAGAACAGCTTTGTTCATGGTGTATTACTTGCTTTACGTTATACTTTTGAGGAATTGGACTGGAATTCTGATTTGGTATTATCTAGCATCTCAGAGATAAGATATTTGTTGGAAAGACTTTTGGAGCTTGTAATGCGGATAACTTCATTGGCACTGTGGGTGGTGTCTGCAGATGCTTGGTATCTGCCTGAAGACATGGATGAGATGGGTGACGATGATAATCTTTTGTTGGAGATACCAGATCATGAACAGGAGGACGTTCCATCATCTGAATATGAGAATAATAATTCAAAGCCCTCCCATGCTGCCAGATCATCGGAACAGATTGTCATGGTTGGTTGCTGGTTGGCTATGAAAGAGGTACATAGTGTGAACAATATAAGAATGTCTAATTTCATTGGATTATAATAGGTATTAATTCTTTGGAAAGTAAAGCAAAAGGAATTTGTTTCTAACTTAATTATTTCTTGATAGATAATAATATTTCCCTGTAAAGTTGCTTGCTTGTAATTCTGGAAATGATACCAAGCAAACAAACTTACAGATTATAGTGTATTGTTCATTTCAGACTAGAATTGAGTGAAAATTTTTCATTCTGTGACGCCTAAGTTTGCATTTCTCTTTTGGGTTCCAGTTGATGTTTCAATATGTTTTCTTCTTCAGGTAAGTCTTCTTTTGGGGACTATTATAAGAAAGGTACCATTGCCAAGTAATGCATCTTCAGATTTATCTGAGTTAGATGGACCTTCTGTTGATACTGCTGGCTATTCATCTGATTCTGTGCTTGATTTGGAACAACTTAAAACAATTGGGGATCACTTTTTAGAAGTCCTCTTGAAGATGAAGCATAATGGTGCAATTGACAAGACAAGAGCTGGTTTCACAGCGCTCTGCAATCGCTTACTTTGCTCAAATGATCCAAGGTATGGATCTTATTGCTCTATTTTCATTTATATTAAATACTTTAATGATGTTGCATCTTAAGTTTGTTGTTTTTCTATTGAAAGTAAAGGAACTTGTGTCTCAGTGAAAGCTTTTATTTTATTTTCTGACGAAAAAGAAATTTTATTATAAAGAGAGGAAGGATAATATATCCTTCAAAAACATTCAAGAAAGGAGCTTCAAAGGAGAAAAAAAAAACCCAAGAATGTGACATGAAAGTGAATCCATAAACAATCCGTACTTCATGAATCGTGATGGTTTAGGGGCAGTGAGATTCTCTCAATAAAAGTTTTTTTGAGTCTTTGCCTTGAGGTGTGGATTATTATGTGACATGGATAACAGAATATAATCCAGCCGTCTTAGTTTGATGCTGCAACAAACCATCTCTGTTGCCCCTACCACTTCTGCCATTGTGGCTGCTGCTGCCATCGCCACCCTTGACACTGTCCCTCCCTCCCATTGTTGCCACCATCACTTTGCCATTCTCAACCACCACCCATTAGAACCATAAGACAAAATTTATTCAAATATGATGAATCTATTTCTAAATTTGCAGTGACATTCAAAATTTTATATAAGTCCTGGATCATGTGAAAAGTTGATTTAAACTCAATTGCAATTTTATTTCATGGTTCCTTGTCTGATCTGAAAATAAAATTTAAAGTTCTGATCTATTTCTAATCCTATCAGAAATGAAATTGTAATTATAAATTTAAATTTCAATTCTCTTTTTTTATTGATAGGCTAAATGTTTTCTGATGATTCCTTATTACACTGGTATCAAGTGAATTACTCTTATAATTTTAAAGTTCAATATTAGAATCCCAGTAATCATTGCCATGCTTGCTCTGTCATGGTCAAAATTGATAAAATCTCTTTTTCATATTTTTCCCTTGTTGTTTAATAAAACTTATGATTACATTTGACTATATGCTTGATCTAAGTGTTGGATTTTTTATTCTCATGCTTTGCCTCAAATAGGTGGCTTTTGGTGATTCTTTAGTAACTTTGTTCTGCTGCTAAATATTGTTGCAGTTATGTTTTTAAATTCATATTTTATTCACTAATAACATCATAGATGAAATATCATGAAGTCAATGTGTATGATAAATGAGGTGTAAAATTCTTGTTTACGATCTTGTCAAAGGTCACACCCTTGCATAAGTAATGAAGATTCTTGGGCTTCGTCATGTGCCCTCCTCTGCATAATAAAGAAATTTATGTTTGCTTGACCTAAACGAGGAAGGTTATATCATTATGACCAAATATTAATGTCATAAATAGTATTTTTTGCTGCTTCTTAGATGTGTATCTTCCTTTTCAGACTTTGTAGATTGACAGAGTCCTGGATGGAACAACTCATGCAAAGAACTGTGGCCAAAGGACAAATAGTGGATGATTTGCTGAGAAGAAGTGCTGGGATACCTGCTGCTTTTATTGCTCTGTTTCTCTCAGAGCCAGAAGGTACTCCAAAGAAGCTCCTCCCACGGGCTTTAAGGTGGCTTATAGATGTAGGTAATGGATCTATGCTGAATCAGATTGAAACTGATAGCTTGAATGGCGACCAATGCGAGTCAAATGGTTCAATGGACAAAAGTAAATCTGTCGAGGCAGCTGAAAGGAATGTTAGTCAGATGTCGTCAAAGATCAGAGATGAGGGTGTCATTCCTACAGTACATGCATTTAATGTTCTAAGAGCTGCATTCAATGATACTAACTTGGCCACCGATACGTCTGGTTTTTCTGCTGAGGCCTTGGTTGTGTGTATTCGCTCTTTCTCTTCGCCATATTGGGAGATCAGAAATAGTGCTTGTCTGGCTTATACTGCTCTGGTTCGTCGTATGATTGGATTCCTCAATGTTCATAAGCGAGAATCAGCTCGACGTGCAATAACTGGGCTAGAGTTTTTTCATAGGTATGATTTTAACTTTTGGATATGATCACTTTAGTTCCTCTGTACAATTGAATCCATTAATGCCAAAATATGTTTACAATTTTATTCCAAGAAATTCACTTAATAGAAAATTGGTTTATTGCTCCACATTAATCTACCACCAGTTTTAGGGGCTTTTGCTGTTCTAAGGAATCATTATTGAGTCAGCAAGACCTTTATGGTGTATTATTGTTGCTGGTTGTGATACACAAGAACAATATTTGGAGATAGATACCTTGTGATTATCTATGTTATCTGTAATCTATGTTATCTATGAAATATGTTGAAAACATTTATTGGATGTTTTCTGCAGAGGCCTAAATAATATATATGCCAACCAAATGCTGTTGGGGCCAACTTGGCAATGTTATTATGTGAAAGGAAACTTTGTTATTAAGAGAATAAAAAGTAGAGAAATAGATGGAATGAAGATTTATTCCTTCAAATTGCTATGATCAGGCACTTGTTGAATTTGGGATGTAGGTAAAATGCATCTTAATATTTTTATGATAATTGAGAAATGGATCTGAATTCTGAAGATAGCAAGGGATTTGGTAGAAAACTCCATCCAAGGATGTATGAGAACCTTCTATTGAGAGATGCTTACTGATTCAGATTAGCTAGCTTTATCCTAATTGCTTCATGATAAATTTTGAAGATATAAAACCATTAATGGGCTTTCACCTAATACTAGCTTATGGTTTGTTTGAGTGTAATCAATAAGTTTATAAGCTTACTGGTGAGTGTACAGAGGTTTCACCTAATGGCACTTATGATGTTGGTACAATCTCCATATTGGGGACACGGTGTGGGAGTGGTGTCATAAAATTTTTATCATATCACCCGTTTTTTGAAGATGTAATAATTGGTTTCTGTGCTTTAAATTTTAATATCTATATTGTATATTGATAAGTATAGACATTATCATATACTTTTTGTCTTTTGAAAATGGTTCCCTTGGCATTATTAGTTCATTTTTACGTTGCAGAGAGAATTAAAATGGATTGTAACATGGTACAGAGGGAACATTCCAGTTGTGGTCTCTCTTCATAATGTTTACTATTGATTCTTGCAGAATTTGAGACTTGAAACTGGCTCGTGTAAAATTTTTATGAAATCATGGGTTTATGGGCCTATGGGTTCATTATCTCAAGTTTACATGTACATTCAATGGTTTGTAGAGCGCTCCATCCGTTACTAGTATGTATGTTCAGAGATAGTATGAATAGATGACTTTCATATGAAAGTATGAAAAGTTGACAACTATTGACTTTTAACTTGTTTTTGGTGCAAGGTATCCGTCCTTGCATTCTTTTATGTTCAATGAACTGGAAGTTGCAACAGAGTTTCTTGGTCCTGCATCTTCAGGAGATTCAGTATCCAACCAGGGAAACAATCTGCATCCAAGCTTGTGCCCTATTCTGATTCTTTTATCAAGGCTCAAGCCTTCATCAATAGCTGGTGAAATGGGAGATGAGCTAGACCCTTTTCTTTTCATGCCGTGGATTAGGAGGTGTTCAACCCAGAGTAATTTACGAGTTCGTGTTCTTGCATCTAGAGCTCTAACAAGTCTGGTATCAAATGAAAAATTGCCATCAGTGCTCATCAATATTGCTTCAGAGTTGCCTTGTGTAGAAAACCCAGAGAAAGCTGCTACTTCTCCAAACGGTTCGAGTACAAATCATGGTTCCTACATGATTTCCTTCAACTTAATTCATGGAATTCTCTTGCAGTTGAGTTCTCTGCTGGACGTAAATTGTAGAAATCTTGCTGATAACTCAAAGAAAGATCATATCACTGGTGAATTGATCCAAATACTTACACCTAGGTCATGGCTTGCAAGACCTACTCATTGCCCTTGCCCTATCCTCAATGAAACATATTTAAAGGTTCTGGATCATATGCTTAGTATTGCAAGAACATGCCAAATAACCAAACATTTCTATCCCATTCGCAACCTACTTTTGGAGTTGTCAGCAGAATGCTTAGATTTAGAGTCTAATGGCCTGTCATATTATGACCCAACTGTTGCTGAACTTCGTGAACAAGCAGCCATTTCCTATTTTAGTTGTTTGTTCCAAGTATCCAATGATGAGGAAGAGGTAATCCATATGCCACTGAGACATTCTCTTCCCAGTTCAAAATCATTGCATAAACATGAAATAGAGAATGCTTGGGCTGGTCTTTTGGATAGGTTGATTCGCTGCTTGTCAGACTCATCATATGAAGTTCGACTTGCAACACTAAAATGGCTGCTGAAATTCCTAAAAGCAGCTGATTCTGGAGGTAATGTCTATGATCTTTCCAGTGATGACATCAGGGTTGTTCTGCTCTGGTCCAAAACTAACCTTCATGGAACCTTGGTGAAGATTTTGGCATCAGAGAAGAACCATAGATGTACATATTACATTTTGAGGATCCTTGTAGCTTGGAATTTGTTGCAGTTTGAAAAAGCTAGCCATGACAAATGTATTGGCACAAATTATGTTGGTGAAATGGGCCTTGACTCTGTGTACAAATTTTGGAGTGAATTAGTTTCCTTGTACAAACAAACAAGACATGCAAAGACCCGAGAAACCCTTGTTTGCTGTTTGGGAGTATGTGCCAAGAGAATTACTAAGTTATTTGCAAGCGTTGTTCTCTTTAATGAAGGAATGGAGAAGCTTGTTGTTGGTGGTTATATTAATCAGGAGGAAATGCTTGGCTGGTTGTTTGAATGCATTGTTTTCTTCTGTAACATGATTAAACAGTGCAGTTCATCATCTGAACCAGCAAGTATGCGCAAGGCAGCAGCTGAATCCTTGATAGCATCTGGTTTGCTTGAGCAAGCTGTGCTCGTTGGCTTGTCTGTTTCCAATAACTGCATTCCCTCGGGCACTCCATCTTCTGGTTTTGTAAAGAATGAAGCTGTGAATTTGTATGCTCGTCAAGTACTAGATGCGTGGTTCACATGCATCAAGCTTCTGGAAGATGAAGATGACTCTGTTAGATTGAGACTTTGCTCAGATGTTCAAAAGTGTTCTACTTCTGAAAGATTGAGCAGCAGCTCTCCTGCTGGATCGGTTCCAATCCAAGTAGATAGGGTGATAAGATTCGGTTTTGACCATCTCTCTTCCATCTTTGGTCACTGGATTGATTATTTTGATTCTCTTTGTCAATGGGTATTGCATGCTGCAGGCCATGTAACATCTCAAGGAGATCTTGTGAGGCAGGTTTTCGACAAAGAAATTGACAATCATTATGAAGAGAAGCTGTTGATCAGCCAAGTTTGTTGCTCCAACATGGAAAAGCTACCTATTCTGAAGTCCTGGGCTAAAAAAGATGAATTCAGGAGTTATTTACATGGGTGGAGGATGAGATTTTTCCATCAATTGGTGTCATATGCTGAAGAGCATCTCGGGAAAGAGGAGGGGAATGATTGGATAGGAGGTGTGGCTAACCATAAAGATGCATTTTTGCCTTTATATGCAAATTTGCTTGGTTTCTATGCCCTCTCCAACTGCATTTTCACCGTGCTTGGCAGTAATGATGCCAAAATTCTTCTATCTGATGTAGACATGCTTGGAAGAGCCATCAATCCATTTCTTAGAAACCCTTTAATTTCTAACCTATATATGTTAGTCCTAAAATCACACAAGAAAATGACTAGTGATGTTGCTGACAGCTTATTCCCTGGGATGGTAGATGACTCTACCTGGGAGAGTTATAATGCTTATTTTCTTCTTTGCTAGGAATTGTATACTAGTTGTAATTTCACAGGAAAGCCATTTATGGAAGGCTTAGGGAATTTTGCAGTAGCTTATTCACTGATAATTATGCTGAGCAGTTGTATCTATATTTTTGTTGTTGAAGAAGCTCATTTTTTAATTTAGTCCAGTGACGTGTTCTGTAAGTTATTGTCTTGCTACTCGGTGCTAATCAAACCTGTGGCCAGTATGTGTTGTGGTCCATCGATTCATGACTGATAAATTTTTGTCCCTCAATGAAATTCTTGTTGAAAACTGGTTTGAAAGTGAATGTTTCCTTCATATTCCCTAGTTTGTATGTGTTTTTGTCCGAGTTTTAGTCTCCTTGCCCATTTACCAGGTAGAAGGATGCATATGGTTACTATATTACAGTTATCCCAATAAAATTGTATTATTCGTGCTTTTAGTTCATACGGTTACAAGTTTGCTGTTGGATTTTGCTATATATTTTTGCTCTAAATCTATGCAAGAACTTGACCTTTTTCACAGAATGAAGGAATCAATCAATTTTATTGGGTGAGAAGCAAGCTTGCCAAGGTTGAAAGCTCAAGTTTCTGATGTTAAGGGTGTCACGATGGAGAATATTGAAAAGGTACATATGCTTCCTACTTGGCTGCGCTGGCTCATAGGAGGATATGTTATTACCACAGATCAAATTAGTAAATCACAGGATTTGTATTTTACAAAGCAAAAATGCGGTTATATTTGGAATTTCAAAAGCAACAGAGAAACAGCCTGTAACAATGTGGATCTGGGTGTTGGGTTTATAGAGAGGGAGCAGCCTGTAATAATGAGCAGGGGAAGGGTTGCATTGTGAGAGAAACCGTGGACGTAGATTTTTTTTTTTAAGTTTTTATTTTATTGTTGATTCAATCCAAAATATCGAGAAGCTGATTAAGGAAACTAATCGATACCTTGTTACCATTTTCTGTCAAGTCTGGACGGATGCCCGGTTTTGTGTGACTATCTAAAAGAATAGGTCAAAGGGTCCTTTTCTTGGGTTTGGGCCTTTTCTTTCAGTCATTGTGTCGTGATTCCAAAATTTTGCAGAGAATCTCGTGCAGGGATGCGCAGGTTTCTGAGGGGAAATGAGACCTTGATTGTGGGAGTGGGTTGACGAGACGTAAAGCGGGTTTTACTCTCTTGGGCCCCTAAACTATCCTAACATATCACTCCCCACTTGATTGTTCTACAATCATCCTATCTCTATATTTGGTATTTCTTCCTACTTCTATTAGTCCAAGGAAAAGGATTGTTTCTTCATTTGGTTAATAATTCAGAGGTTTGGGCCATGGGAAGGTGGCCTGTCCAGGGGCGTCAGTCTAGTATCTTGAGAAGGCAACAATTTCCCGACCCAAAAAACAAAAGAAAAGAAGGCAACAATTTCAGACAACCAAAAAAAAAAAAAAAAAAGCAACAATTAAGGCTCCCTTGGGCCACCTCTTACATGTCCATCCATCATGAACAAGGAACCATCTCTCCAAAGCCTACCACACCACATAGAATAGTTCCCAAGGGATCTTGAGTAAGTGAGCCCCCCTTTCAAAGTTTTGGAGTGTACCATCCAAACACCTATTCCTTGGGGTCGACTCTATACACCCTTTATTGCCTAACTATTATATTTAATTTAACCATTAGTACACATAATCCATCCTTAGAGAAATAGTTCTGATCAATTAATCCCCTTGCACATTGTGAATGAATGGCATCCATAAGGTGCATCTTTGACAAGGTTCTAGAATTACTTTCAACTATTGTTCCCCTTTCACTCTTCAATGAACAGTTAGGTGGTGGTTTCAATTTCCTCTTCTATCTTGTTCTTCCTTTTCTCTTAAAGTGTATGAGGTGATATTCAAAACCCCTCCCCTGTCTTCTTTTATTTTGTTTTCTTTCCTTCTCATAACACACCACCCTTATTTCAAATTTCACATGCCCATATTCTTTTTCCTTGTTAGCCACTTTCACCATCATTTGAACCTAAACCCTTTCAAGTTCTCGTTTGTACACCTAATGACCCGTACTAAGACCACCTCTACCTCTCTAACTCATGTATAGGACACGGGCTCATCCTCCGCTTGAGGTGTCATCCTCTAAGGAGTTTGACATGTAATCTTCAAAGGGGGAAGAAGTTGTCCTCCATAGGGTCCCTCCCTCAGCCGTGATTGGTATCTGGAATTGTTGCCCACTCCCCATGCTGATCGTCTCAGTCATGCAACTGTCAATGGGCTATCCATTTACCCATCCTCAATAGGCCTTTCGCGCATCTCCCTTGTTCGGTTCTTTGTTAAATGAAGACCCTTCACTCTCCTTGCTGGTGGCCCCTTCTAAGCAACATGTATTACATGCTCCTCCTAATAACCCAACCTTCGTAAGGTCTTTCGCTCCTCAAATCCTTCTGTTTCATCAGAATTTCCTTGGACGCATGTCAACTTTTTTGCTCTCGTTTTTACTAGTGAGCTTTGGTCAATTTATTTAGACCACATTTTTTCAAGGGACTTTCCATTTCCAAATAGCCTCAAGGAGGTTGGTGTAGCTGAAGCTATTTGGAGTCCCAAAAAGTCTATCATCACCCACTATTCTATTGACATTGAGGCTTTCGTGCAAAGGTGGAGCCATCTTAATCACACATTCGTCACATGTTGGGGCCAATTTAATGCCCTTCTTGAGGATGTAGTGGTATTAATGAAACTCTATGCCTTCGATGATTTTGATTCGACTAGTTATAGGCAATCAAGCCACATTCTTTACATGTTGAACAATTTGAAAGCAAGCTTGGTAGAGGCTGCTTCCCATTCTTGTGCTCTTTCCTGAAAGGAAGGCAAAACTCCAACACAATTGGCAAGACACCCTATCAGGCTAATATACAAGAAGCCAAAGAACACTCCCGTATGAGGAAAAAGGATCAGTTATAACAAATCTAGGGAAAACTTTGGGGTAAGAGCAAAGATGCCAAAAATCCTAGATGTCTTCCACCTTCTAGCCTAAATCATGACACATCTCTTACAAAGGGGCTTGATAAATGTTGTGCAAACATTCAACCCTGGGATAATGGGAAGAGGTATAGGAGTGAAAGCGAAAATCTTCCTTTCTATCAATGACTCTAAGCAAAGGACACCTAGGGTGTCCACCCGATTAACCTTAAATGCAAGGTTCTAAGGCAATTTCTTCATCTAAAACCATCTTAGGACAACCCGATCAATCATAAGGAAGGAAAATGTTCAAACAAGAAATGAAACAAGAAGACATCATCAATGTAGCTATTTACCATGAATTTACCAAAATAAATTTTGAATTGTTATTGAAGTTGGTCAACTATTGCATAAGGCTACCTAAGAATAAAGGGGCCAAGGGAGTCTCTCATCCTCTACTAAAAGAACTACAAGTAGGAATGTTGCTAAACCCACCACATCCTCTAGGGACGGGCAAACATGTATTTACTCAACCAAAAGACGACAAAGCCACACGTCGAAGAGGTTGATGAGTGATAGGACCATGCCTAAAAGGGGAGTCCTCATCAAGAAAATCGCCAACGAAATACCATAGCCAATTTACAAAGGTATAATTATAGTTTCACGCTTCTTTCTTTTACCCTTCTCCCCTTTGTCACCCTTGGGAGGAGGAGAGAACGAATTGCCAACCCTTGGAGTTTGGCCTTCCTTTCAGTAAAAAGAGCACAAGAATGATGAGTGGCCCTCGCCAAACTAGCTCTCAACTGTCACCATGTCAAGAATGTGGCTTGAGGCCTTATAACTAATCACGTCAAAATTGCTGAGGGAGGAAGTTTCACCAATACAACTATATCCTCAAGACGAAAGGTAAATTTGCCCCTAACATTTGATGAATGTGTGAGTAAAGTGGCTTCACCTCGGCACCAAAGCCTTAATGTCAAAAGAACAGCTAGTGATTACAACTTTGGAAGCCCAAATAGCTTCGGCTACACCAACCTTCTTGAGGCTATTTGTAAACGGCAAGTCCCTCGAGAAAACGTGGTCCACCCACATTGTCCAAAGCTCACTAGTAGAAATAAAAGCATAAAGGTTGACATGCATCCAAGGAAATTCTTGACAAAGCAATTAGGATCTGAGGAGCAAGGACATATATATGAAGAGCATTGCGTAGGTAGGAAGAGCATGTAACACCCATTCCCAGAATGGGCCATTGGCGAGGACGGTGAAGAGTCTTCGTTTAACAAAGCACGAAATGAGAGAAGCATAGAAAGGCCTATTGGGGATAGGTAAATAGATAGCCCATCGACACTTGGATAATTAAGAAGGATAAGCATAGGAGCAGGCAACAATTCCCAAACCTCGATTGTAGCTGATTGAGGGACCCTGTAGAGGATAATTTCTTCTTCGTCCTCTAAAGATCACACGTTGGACTCCTTGGAGGATGACGTCTCAAGCCAAGGCATAGAGGACGAGCCCATGCCCTTTGCACAGGCTAGAAAGGTGGCAGTGGACTTGGTACAGGCCATCAAGTGTAAAAGCGGGAACTTGAAAGGGTTTGAGGTTCAAAGGATGGTGAAGGCGACAAACAGGGAAAAGGAAGATGGGTATGTGAAATTTGAAATAAGGGCTAGGTGTGTTATGAGAGGGAAAAAAAAAAAAAAGAAAAAGAAAAAGAGGCTTTAAACATCACCTCATGTGCATTTAGGAGAAGGGGAAGTACAAGATAGAAGAGGACCTTGAAATAGCCGCCTAAAAATTCATTGAAGAATGAAAGGGGAACAATAGTTGAAAGTAATTCTCAAGACTAAAAGTGACAAGTGAGATGCACCTTATGAATATCATTTGTTCACAAAGTTCAAGGGGGTTTATTGATCAAAATCATTTCTCTAAAGATGGATTATGTGTACTAATTGTTAAATTAAATATAATGGTAAGGCAATAAAGGAGTCCAAAGTGGACTTCAATTGTTCTCCTTCTCTTAAATGCACATGAGCTTTATTTAAAACCCTAAGAAAGTCTCAATTGTTGCCTTCTCAATTGGTGCACTCCAAAACCACGAAATACTTGGACTCACTCACTCTAAATCTAATCCCTTAGAAACTATTCTTTATGTGGTGTGGCAAGCTTTGGAGAGTTGGTTCCCTCTTCATGATGGATGGCCATGAAAGAGAAGGTCCAAGGGTCCTCAATTATTGCCTTTTCAACGCACTGACTTACGCCCCTAGGTAAACTACATTCCCATCACCCTAACTTTTGAATATTTAACCAAATGAAGAAACAACCCTTTTCCTTGGGTTGATAATAGGTAGGAAGAAATACCAAAACTAAAGATAGAAGCAGTAGAACAAACAAGAGCGGAGTGATGTGTTAGGATAGTTTAGGGGTGCAAGTAAGCAAAACCCACTTTATGTTTCGTCAACCCACTCTCGCACTCAGGTTGTCATATCCCTTCACATAGCTATACATCTCTACACAAGATTTTTTGCAAAACTTAGGATCCCAACATAGTGACTAAAAAAAAGAGGCCTTCTATTTCTCTGAAAAAAAAAAAAAGAATGAAACAAAAAGTAAAAAAAATATAACTTTTTGACTTCTAAAAAAAAAATCATAAATGGTATGGAAATGGATTCTTATTCTAGTTACCTTATATAGAACAACGATATTTGAACACTCTAAAATCTCAAATACCTAGACACCCCCATAAAAACATGTTATCCACTTTTGCTTTTATATTCCATTATTTTCTCTCCACATCTCCCCTTTATTTTCTTTTGGAATGTTGAGTGTCTCTTTATTTTGGGATGTTTAATGAGTTAAACATCATTTTAATTATTGACTTTACACTCGTGAATTATTCACTTTGACTTTAATATGAGCCAAATTAGTTTTGACATTACAATGTCAAAAACTAGTTTGACTTGATCATTTTAAAATACAAAAACTGAAACCATTCACATGTGTAAAGTCATGATGTAAAACACTTCATTAGGGGTGTTCAAAACATATTTAAATCGAATTAAAACTAAAACCGATTCAAAAAATAAAACCGATCAAAACTGAAATTAATCGGTTTGAATTGGTTCTTAATTTATAAAAATTGAACCAAACTGTTCGGTTTACTGTTCTTATCTTCAAAATCGAACCAAACCAAACCGAACCAGTAACATATTACATTAAAAATTTTATTTATTAATTAGATTATTACTTATCAAAATTTCTCATCCATACCTAAATTTGTCTCATATTTTAACTTAAAAATTAGGATTTTCAATTACACATTAATTCTTTTAATTTAATCAACATGATTTTTGTTCAAATCTTTTATAATTGTTTAACTTATTAATTAACAGTATGATATATTAGCATAAATTTTAAAATTAGCTTAGACCTTATAATTATATAGTTTTATAATAACGACTATTCTAATTTAATGTTGTTTATAATTACTTTGTTTTACATTCTATAAATTTTTTAGCAAAAACCAAAAACCGAACTAAACCAAACCAAACCGAACTAAGCCGAAAGAATGCAAACTAAAGCGAACCAGAACCAAATGAACCAAATTAAACCAAACCAAACTAAACCGAATAAAAAACCAAATCAAAATAAAAAATTTTCAATTGGATAAGTAGGTTTTTACCTCAAAATGGAACAAACCAAACCAAACTAAACCAAATCAATTAGACTAAACCAAACCAAACTTGACCACTGCCAAATGGACCGAATAGAAT
>JAMLFY010000978.1:0-19415 GCA_030441495.1 Dalbergia oliveri
GATTATGGCTGAATTATTTCGTGCATTACAGCCTCATGGAAGAGGGTTTTGTGTGTTCCATGTATTATTCATGCAATTTAAAGAATTTACGGTTAAGGGCTTAGGTGAATTAGTAAGCAATTTGAGTGTTTTAAAGCAATTTTAGGTTCTAATCAATTTAAATAAATAATTTTGACTCTATATTAATAATTAGAATTTAATAAGCTTTAATTTGAGCCTAATATTGCTTAGGTTTCGTTAGCAATCAAAAATCTCAAAATTTGTAAAACTACAGAAAAACGGGGCAAAACGATCATTTTACTTAAAAATTGCCCGAGACCACCCGAGCTTAACCAATGGTTAATCATGGCTTAAAAACACCTTTTAAAAAATTTTAGTGAGGTTCGGCTAGTCGGCACACAAATCGGGGTTAAAATAGCCGCGGGCGTTTTGGTCATTTCGCGCATCAGAGTTCAAAATTATGATTCTTCTCCTCTATTAACACACATAACACAAACAATCCCTTATTATTATTATTATCAAACATCCCCTTGAGGATGGGTGGGGCCCATGATCCTCATTTTCTGAGTAAAATAACCTCAGGGGCATTTTGGTCATTTTACACGTACAGAAAATCGGGTTTGCAATACTTGCATGAATTGCTCCTAACTTCTCTTTTAACGTTATATTCCTTTATTAAGGATTGTTTGGTCTCAAATTTTATATAATGTTTACCTACGGTAATTTGGTAATTCCTAATGACAGTAAAAATTACAGTAAAAATTGGGGCGTTACAATTCTCATCACAAGTCCCAATTCCCCATTCCCCACAGGGACTTGAACTATGGGTATTTAGGGTTCATTAAAAAATTTCAAAACGAGAAAAACGTTAAAAAAATTTACAATTTGAAACATAAATATCCATAATAACAAATACTTTCAAATTAAAATTAAAAATGCAAATTCAATAAAGATAATTGAAAAAAAAAATAAAGGTGTGTTATTTTTACCCCTACCCTATTTAACAAAAATAGGGACTCACGCCTATTGGCCATCCTCAAGAAGATAAACTAGGTTGAAAAGTGCACAAGGAAGGGAGTTGAATTGTGCTTTAACTTTTCTTTCCCTTTGATTTTGAAAAACTTAAACAAATATTTATCAAGTATGAACTTGAAGTGCAGCGAAAATAGTGTCATAAGTGTAAGAAAGTAGCTTTCTGAAATAAAATAGATGTAGAAAATGCAAGATTAAATATGTTTTTTCAGGTGAATAAATACAATAAGCATAAAACAAAATATAAAGGAGATTTAGAGAGAGAGAATACTACACAAGAGTTTTTATACTAGTTCGATCAACCTGCCTACATCTAGTTCTAAACAATTGTTGAGTTCCACTAAACAATCATTTCTCTAGCCTGAGAAAGTTAGAAAGTCTTTCTATAGTCTTCTCAAGCTATCTCCACATGACTAGTAGCTCACTCAAACTACTCAGCACTTATGTTTTTTAAGAATAATAAGTATCAAAGCTAAAAACTTGAATGACTTCTTTCTATCTATTCTTCCTAAGAAGAAGATGTTATCTAATAAGAACATAGAAATAAATTTTTTACAAGGATGAAACTATTACAATCTGTTAATAGTTTTATAGAAGATGAAAGTAAAGTTTTCAGTGATTCTGCAAAGCAAATGAGCCAAAAGTCTTATTCTTGTAAGCATACAATCTCCTTTATACTTGATCTTCATTTATGATCATTGCCCTTGATCTATTTTCCAGTGATGAGTGTTGATCTTCTTTTTGTGTCTTAGAAATGAAGTCTAACAGAGCAGCTCGGCATGTTAGAGTTACTTTCTACATTCAGAAGCCATTGTGTAATAGGAGTTTTTGAGTTCACCTTCATATACTACATTTTGCTTTATGAATAAGGTTTTTGAACATTTTCTTCTAAAAGCTGGGCAGTAGACCAAGTTGAAAAGAAGATGTCACGTCTGGCCTTGACTTGGTTTGACTTTAATTTGAATTTCAAATTTTTCCTCCCATTTCTTGTAAAGTGCACCATTTTGTAGTAAATGTGATTTCTAAAGAGTTGTTTTAGTTTCTGGACAATCTTTAGATCTTCCATTCTTCAATCAGAGCTTGTTGCATACTAAATAATCATGATCATGATTATTGAAGATGGTAACCACACTTTTCTTGAGATATGAATTGAAATCTTCACTTGAACTTTTCTTTTGAAGTTGTGGCATCCTTTCTAAGGATCTGAATCTTAGTTTCTTATTCTTGTAAATTTCCTTTCATACGTTGAGCATGGAAACATTCACTTCAAGATTATTTTTTACTTTCTTTGAGATCTAAATCACTTTAAATAAGATTAATCATATTTGCACATGTCATTGTGAAAATAATCTGGTTTTAGTAACATGTATGCTAATGTGAATAGACTTGTTTAGCACTTCAAGAAACTCAAGAAATGGCTTAGTCCTTCTTCAAAATATTTTTACAAAATTGGTTTTATTACACTCAAAACATTAAGCATTGATGCTTTCTAAAAGGTTCTAGAGCCAATAATCTCTCTTTTTGTATAATGACAAACCAGTTCTTAGAAAATCTTTTGAAGAATTTTGAAAGAAATATATGACTAGATATAGAATCAAGATAAAAATATATTCTTTCAAAATACATTTGATTGGGTTTTCAGAAGGTCTTATTCTTAAGGTTTGATATAGATGAAATCAAGACATTTCACAACCTTAAGTGACAAGAATTAGAGCTATTTTATTTTAAAAAAAAAAGGTTTCTGAAGTAAATCAGAGCATATTCTAATAAGTATCAGAGCAAAGTTTTCAAAAGGTTTAAGCAAATAAGATTTTTGAATAAAAACAACTTGATCTTTAGTCATTTCACTTTCCAAAATAAACGTATTTGAATAAAGAAGATATTACTCGTGATATATATTCTTGAACTTTGAATCCATAGAGAGCACATCTTTATCCAAATAATTTTTTTTAAACACGACATATGTAACGCCCAATTTTTACTGTAATCTTTACTGTCATTAGAAATTACCAAATTACCGTAGGTAAATATTATATAAAATTTGAGACCAAACAATTCTCAATAAAGGAATATAACGTTAGAAGAGAAGTTAGGAGCAATTCGTACAAGCATTGCAAACCCAATTTCTGTATGTGTAAAATGACCAAAATGCCCTGAGGTTATTTTACTCAGAAAATGAGGATCGTGGGCCCCACCCATCCTCAAGGGGATGTTTTGAGGATAATAAAGGATTGTTTGTGTTATGTGTGTTAATAGAGCAGAAGAATCTCAATTTTGAGTTCCGACGCGCGAAATGACCAAAACGCCCTGCGGCTGTTTTAACTCCGATTTGCGTGCCGAGAGTCCGAACCTCACTAAAATATTTTAAAAGGTGTTTTTAAGTTATGAATGACCCTTGGTTAAGTTCGGATGGTCTGGGCAGTTTTGGGTTAAATTACCGTTTTGCCCCTCTTTGTGCAGTTTTGCAAATTTTGAGATTTTCGATTTGTCTAACGAAACCTAAACAATATTAGGCTCAAATTAAAGCTTATTAAATTCTAATTACTAATCTAGAGTCAAAATTATTTATTTAGATTGATTAGAACCTAAAATTGCTTAAAACACCCAAATTGCTTAGTAATTCACTTAAGCCCTTAACCGTAAATTCTCTAAATTGCATGAATACCTTGCCTACACCTAAATAATACATGGAACACACAAAATCCTCTTCCACAAGGCTGTAATGCACGAAATTATTGAGTAATAAGTCAGAAAATTATTACACAAAAATCCAAAGAATGAAAACAAAGAATCATGAAAACATGGAAACATGATTCCATGTTTTAAGCCACCAAACAAAATGATTTTTCTTCCTTATTTTTTCTCTAATTTTTGGTCAGATTTCCTTCCTTCCTTTGTCCATTTATGAGCTGCAAAATCTCTATAAATAGGCATGCTTGAAGATAGTTTAGATGCTTAGTTCATAACTTACACAAATTCTAGTCTTAGGAGCACCAAAAGCTTTCTTTCTTTCTTTCTCTTGGCTGAATTCTCCCTTCAGCTTTTCAAGGATATTTTGCTTCATTTCACTCAAGGAAACCAAGTTCTCTTCCTTTCTTTCAAATCAAATTAGGTAGGGAGGTGTTTCTAAGTTCATTTTATGCTAAGACAAGTTATGTTCTAGCTCAAAAATGATGTTTTCATGAGCTTTCTTTTAAGTTTTCATTTTCAGTTTCTTCTTCCTTTCTTTTTAAAGTATTTCGGCCATATGGCCTAGCTTATGATGAGACCATGGTTTGATGATGAGATTCTTGAGTGTTGGTTGCAAAGCTTTCACAAGTTAGATCTCTAAAACTTGAAGGTTTCACTAGTTTCCAAAGCTTCTAAAATTTCAGTTTTTCTTTCCTTATTTTCCTTTCATGGTTTTGGCCAAATGGCCTAGGAAGGAATGAAATGATGGCTTGATGATGAGGACCTTGAATATGGGTTGTAAATCCATCACAAGTTAGGCCTCTAAAGCTTGAACATTCCATTTAATGCAAAACTTTAAAGAATAATGTTTTTATCTTGAGGTTTGAATATGAAATATGTATTTTTTTACTTTGTCTTGCTAAGATACATATATTGGGTTGAAATCATAATTTTCTTAAAGTCTTGAAGGAGCTCTAGTAAAGAGATCAAGTGAACTTGCATCCATGTTTAAGTTTATGTCTTGCACAACCATATTTATTTTATGTCATAACTAAATTCTCAAGAATAAATAAATGAACTTGCATATCTCATGTTTAAATTTCAAGCTTGCATTTCATGTTTAAATTTCAAGTTGTCACTTAATCTCTAAAGATAATAAAGAAGTTGCATCTCATGTTTATTTTATGCTCTCACTTTATTTTATAATGGCTAAAAGAATCAATGCATGGCATGTTTATTTTATGTCATCACCTAAAAATCCTAGAGCTCAAAGACTTGCCTATGAATCATAAGCGAAGAAATGAGATAATTGGAGTTAAAGAATTTATTCTTTAAGAAGTCTTGAGAATTGGAGCTTAAAAAAAAATGTAATTCTCTTCTCCCTCACCGGTCCTATGGACTACGCGCTCAGGTTGCTTAAGATCTCTTCTCCCTCCTTCCTATGCGATTCCGCGGCTCCAAGTTTCTTGCATCATGTTTATATTACAAGTTCTTGCATCATGTTTAATTTTCAAGTCATCACCTTAAATCTTAAAGATAAAGAAATGGAATTGCATATCATGTTTATAATTCCAAGCTATCACCTTATAAAGATAAGATTAAAATAAGGTTGCATAGCATGGTAATAATTCTAAGATGTCACCTAAATCTCTAAAGCTCAAGACTTGCTCCTTTTATCTTAAGTGAAAGATTTAACTATGAACATTCTTTCAAGTTATAAATCGGTCCCATGGTTAAGTTAGGCCTAAAGTCCTATGACTTCTTTCAAGTTTAACAAAAAGAATTAGTTCTAAAAGAGTTTTAAAACTTTGTAAGAATTTTATGGGAAGCTAGTAATTTTATGTGTACTTAAAATGTGATTTGATGCTTATCAAGAATTTGGTGTCATTGATTGATTCCCTGGTTTGTATGTTATAGTTGCTGTTGCAAACAATGAAAACTTATGCATGAAATAAGGACATATTTTGTTACTGGAAGAAAGTGTATCACTGTAAGAGTGCAATTTGGAAAGATTTTGGCTAAGGAAAGATTTGGTATTTAAGCATGTCCATTGTGACCCACCTCTCTTTCCTGGGAATCTCCAGATGCATGATTATAGTTGATATATATTAAGAATAAGACTGTAAATAAGAAAATGTTAGAATTATTATGAATTGCGAGTTGTAACATGCAAAGACTTATTGGTGACTTAAAATTTATAAGAAAATGATCCTCTGGACCCATCAAACTATCAAACTATAGGTGGTGAAAAGGTGATTCTAGCCCCCTAACCTGTTCTCTCAAAAGGGTAGAGTCAGGACTTTAACTTATCAAAAAGGATAAGTATATGCTAGTGACGACTAGTAAGGTATGAGCTCATAACCTAGATTACTCCCAAAAGGGTGGAGTATAGGGTGGCCCAAGGAAAATAATGAGGATGATAAGATTTTAAAGTCACCTAAGGTACTAAAGAAATAAATTATGTGCACCATGTCCATGTGTAGCTATTATGATATTCTTCTGTGCATAACATACATGAGTTGATGATGAGAAATATGATGTTCTTCTATGCATGTTATATTAATGATGATGATGAGGAATATGATGTAATGATAAAAGAAAAGTTCATTATAAATATGACATGTTAAGATTATGATGCATTATAAGACGCATAATTAAAATTGGCCGAATCTCGGTAAAAGTATTTTCTGAACTTAAAATTTAATCTTCGTATGTTCACTATTTTATAATAACCCCGAGATTCCTGAGACTTTGATGATGACACCTAGAAGGAGATACCCTCCTGAGAATTCTTTAGTAAGATTTTCACTCCCTTTCCTTTATTTCCGTCATTGTCTTCAGATTCAGATGGCGACATTCGTCCTGTTCGTTGACACCCCTACTTGGGAATTCCACTATGATCCGGTGCATCATTCGTATCACTTTGAAGGAAGGTGCTCGGTTCGTGTTTTATTTACGTAGGTCATCCATTTGCACATCCTGTCCCTAGTTATCGTTTTTCTCCTACTTCTCCCTATGGCGATGAAATGGTTTTCGAACATGCACGTCCACTTGATGAGAAAATGTTACGTTCTTATCCCACCTCATCTGCTGTCCATGGTTTTCCAGAGTATAATCCACGAACGAGATATTCTGAAACTGATCCTTCAGAGGACCCTCCTACTCATGCATTCTGAGAGCTCTCTCCTACTCTCCCACGTGTAAGAGAGGGTAGTGAGGAAACGGTTGTTCAGCCGAGGTTAGCAAGAAGATCGTCCATGCGACCAGCCTGGTGCATCTCGTGTGCCCCTTCAGGAGGAAGCTCGTCAGTGATCGGGTTTCTTCCCGTTTCCAAGCAGTGGCCCTAGAGAGTTCTTAAGTAGTCTTAAGAGTGTTATACATCCAGTTTTATAGTAGCCTTCCTCAGCTTTTAAGGTTATCTAGTTTAGGGGCATGAATTTCCTTATAAATAGTTTGCTATGGTGTGAAGGTGTAAGATATGATGTATGAACTTAACTCACCTTTGAGTGAGGTTATTGTATATACGTTGTGATGTGCATTATGGATGTTATGTGATGGAGCCAATATGATATATTTAGATTCTTAAATGTCTTATTTTACTACCGCTTAATCGTTTATGTTATGCGTGGCTCACGATTTCAATTATGTTAAAAAAAAAATGGCTCGTAATTTTACTAAGTATTTTCAAAATATGATGAAAGAACCAAAGCAAAGAGTAAAGTCTAGTCATTAATCCAATTCAACCTAGGTGTATTTGGTTAATTACTAGAGTGTTACAACATAATTATTTTGCATAAAAAAAGAATGCAACAGATAAGCTTTGTACACAATGGAAGTTTCTAAAGCTCAAAAAGAGTTGATCATATGTGTATTAGAGCACGTGCATCAGAGCTTGAGTTGTGTATGAGAAAACTTCATATTTGTATGTCAGAGCAAATATGTTCATATGAGAAACCTTCAAGATCATGTGTCATAGCAAACATATCATATCATTAGAGATAATGTGTATGTGTGTATGTGTATATATTAGAGCTATAATTTATATGTATCAGAGCTTAAACAAAAAAAATATCAGAGCATTTGATGGATGTAGCTAAGTATCAGAGCCTACGCTTAAGACCTATATGACATTCATCAAGATATATGTTAAGAAAGACATATCAAAACTTAGCATCCTAAAACAAAAAAATTGATCATATATGTACCAAAGAAATAGTTCAGGTATCAAAGCAAGTAACAATAAAAAGAAACAAGTTCAGAGCAAAAAACATAAAAACAAAACAGCAAAAATGCTAATGTTGAGTATGCTAAAAAATCTTTGGACTCCCCTTAGAACTGAGCCCCTTGAATTTCTCAGCACATAAGATTTTCTCCATTTCTTCTCCCTCTTTTATCATCAACAAAAAAGAGTTTGCTTGGAAACAGGTGAGACCATCATCAGCCCCTTCTTCTAAGTTCTTGAAGAAGCTAAATCATCAATTCTTCATGCCTTCTGAGGTGAGCACATATTTCCTTGTTGAAGCCTTCAACCCGATCCAACCTTGAGGCCATATCCCTTTGATTGTGCAGGAAGAAGCAAACCTTGAAAACATGTTGAAGGCTCGATGGAGGCTGGTGTGGAAAGTGGATTATTGTCAGTGTTGATAGGGCAGCCTTGGGTGAAAGCTCAGGTATTTCTAGGGGAATGGTGTCCCTTGACTTTGGTGAGTCAACATTAACATCAGCTTTAGTATTGACGGGCACGGTTGTGTAGATGATGGTGCATTTTCTGGTGATATGATAGGTGAGATGATGTGCGTGGAGATAAGTGGAACATTTGCAGCAGTGGCAGCACTTGTAAGTGTCAGGTCCAGAATCAAAAATAGCATTGGGAACAAAAATAGAAGCAACAGGTACGGAAGAAACAAACTCAAAATATGAGCAGAAACAACAGTAGTTGCAAGAGCATTTTTAGCATAAGGAGAGCTGGTTCTTAGGCTTTGTCTTTTTCCTCTTCCATTGGAGTTATTCTTATAGAATAAGGAGGTTGAGGTATCATCATAATAATCGTAGTTTCCGGTTTAGCTGTCTCCTTACCAAATTCTTCCACTATAGGCTTCAAGGTTTGAGATAACTTTGGAATAGTTTTGCCATCTTCTTTTTCTTCTTCTTCTTCTTCTTCTTCTTCTAAGGTGTTAATTATCTCTTAACCAGCAATTTGATACCTTGTCATTTCCATTAAGACGACTTCAGTTCTTGAAACATCTTTTGGCAGGTTCTTGAGTTGTGAACAATATCCCTTCTAGGAATAATTTTGGAAGATCCCCTTCTTATTGTATCATTAGATTCATAATAACTTTCTAAACTTTCTGAAGCCTGGGTTGACATTTGAAGCTCTTGCTTTTGAAGGCACTCTTGCCTTTGCTTGGTACTTCTTTGTTCAGAGGAGTTTCAACATATTCTTCTTCCTTGAGTTCTTAAACTCACTATCAACAAGGATTAGCTTTTCTAGACTCAGCTTTCTTAGAGGATCTTTTGGCTTTTTTACTCCTTATTCTGGGACTTTGCCTTGTTCCACTAGTTCTTGAGGTTGTATGCTTTCTTTGTAAGGTTTTGAACGAGGCTAGTGTGTATATAGTGCCTTCGAGATATTCACACCACTCTTTAGCAAGTGGATGGTTCATATACTGGAATATTCTTATTAACAGCATTCCATAAGGTACTCTTGCCATTTTCCTTTGTCCTTGGTGATTGCGCTTAGCATATGGTCTGTAACACCCTAATAATTAACCCAATACACCTAGGCAGTATCTGATTAATTACTAGACTTTACTCTTTGCTTCAGTTTCTTAATCATGCTTTGAAAATACTTAGTGAAATTACGAGCCATTTTTTTAAAACATAATTGAAAACGTGAGGCGCTTAACGTGAATGATAATCAAGATAAAGCCAAAAATGAATAGACATATCATGAAGAAACATATCATATTGGCTCCATCATATGACATCCATAATTACATATCACATAGATATTTTGCCTACCAACAAAATAAGACTAGGTGTAGGCAAAACATAAATAATATATGGATGGAAGGACATCCATTAATGGCACCTAGTAATAACACTCCAGGGATAGGGATAGATATATGAAATATACGAGTGAAACTAGCAGGATCAAGTTCAGCTACCAGGTGAAAGCCTCAATGTGATTCACGAACGCTTCCTTCTATTTCTGAAGACGAGATGGAAAGAAAAATAGAGGGAGTGAGAAACTTATAAAAAGAATCTCGTAGGGTACTCACCTCATGATGCATTGTGTCATCATCATCGTCCCCAGGAACCTCGGGGTTATTATGAAATATGAGCATGCTAAGATTGATTTATTAAGTTTGAAAATATACTTTATCGAGGTTCGTCGGTTTTAATCATGCGTCTTATAATGCATCATAAACTTAGCATGTCATGTTTATAATGAACTTTTCCTTTCATATATAATAACATAGTTATGCATAAAATCACATCATATTCCTCATCATCATTTCATAATACTATGCATAGCAGAACATCATATTTCTCATCATCATCTCATAAATACTATGCATAGTAGAACATCATATTCACATAATGCATTTACTTAGTTTCTTAGGTGACTTAAAGTTACTTTCATCATCATTTTCCTGGGCCACCCTATACTCCACCCTTTTGGGAGTAATCTAGGTTATGAGCTCATACCTTACTAGTCGTCACTAGCATATACTTATCCCTTTTGATAAGTTAAAATCCCGACTCTACCCTTTTGAGAGAACGGGCTAGGGGCAAGAATCACCTTTTCACCATCTATAGTCTATGGGTCTAAAGGATCATTTTCTCAGGATCACCTTTTCACCACCTATAGTCTGATGGGTCCAAAGGATCATTTCCTCATAAGTTTAAGTCACCATTAAGTCTTAGCATGTTATATCATAATCATCAAGATGCATGAACATTCTCATTGTTTGCAATAGCAACTATAACATGCAAGCCATGAAATCATTCAATAATATCAAATTCTTAGTAGGCATTACATCATCATATAAACTGACATTCCAAAGCATCAAATCTCTACATAGACTTATCATTTAAAACATTAATGAGGCATCATCATCAATTCTTACCGAAAGTTGTCTCAACAATCGAAACTCTAGAGTCGGGCAACCTCAATTATTGAACTAATTAATTATGCATCTAAGGGATTCATTACCATCATTACCATTAATTATAAGCCTTAGGAACATTATTAGACTATACCAGCATAGACAGGAAGTCATTCTTAAGGTTTTACGTGTGCTAGAAGTTGCGTTTTTAACCCTTTCTCGTTACCGTCTTTCCTTCGATGCCAAAATTAATTACTAACCCATTTATGAATCATTCTCCCTTATCTAAACATAATAAAATCTGGTTCTTAAGGCCACTAAAGGTTCTGGACAGATTGTATAAATTTCATTATCTAGAGTTCTAGAAATCTTGCTTTACGGTTGTTTTATATAGCTAGTTTCTCTTCTAACTTGCATATAATTGTTCCCTCATCAATAAACATAATAATCACAACTTTAAACATATTAAATCATCATCATACATTGGTAATAAACTCAGATTAGTGGCTGAATCATGAACCTATCATAATCACATTTTAAGTGTACATGGAATACTAGTTTCTTGTAAAATCTTTGCAAGGCCTCAAATTTCTTTTAGAAACTAATTCTTTTTGCTAAACTTGAAAGAATCTTCATATTAAAATTCTCACTTAAGATAAAAGGAGCAAGTCTTGATCTTAAGAGATTTATGTGATATCTTAGAATCATAAACATGCTATGCAACCTCATTTTAATCTTGTCATTATAAGGTGATAACTTGGAATTATAAACATGATATGCAAATCCATTTCTTTATCTTTAAGATTTAAGGTGATGACTTGAAAATTAAACATGATGCAAGAGCTTGAAATATAAACATGATGCAAGAAACTGGAGCGGCGGTAGTCCGCAGGACCAGTGGAGGGAGAAGAGAATCTTAAGAAACCGGAGCGGCGGTAATCCGCACTGGACCGGTGAAGGGAGAAGAGAATTATTATTACATCTTTTTAAGCTCCAATCTCAAGACTTCTTAAAGAATAATTCTTTAACTCCAATAATCTTATTTCTTTGCTTGTGATACTTGGGCAAGTCTTTGAGCTCTAGGATCTTTAGGTGATGACATAAAAATAAACATGTCATGCGTTGATTCTTTTAGCCATTATAAAATAAAGTGAGAGCATAAAATAAATATGAGATGCATCCTCTTTATTATCTTTGAAGATTAAGTGACAACTTGAAACATAAACATGAAATGCAAGCTTGGAAATTTAAACATGAATATGCAAGTTCATTTATTCATTCTTGAGAATTTAGTGATGACATAGAAAGTAAACATGGTTATGCAAGGCATAAACTTAAACATGGATGCAAGTTCATTTTATTTCTTTACTAGAGCTCCTCCAAGACTTTAGAGAAATATAAATTCAACCCAATATATCTTAGCAAGACAAAGTGAAAAATACATCTTTCAAGTTCTAAACTCAAGATCATAAAAACATCATAAAAATATTATTCTTTAAAGTTTTGCATCAAGTGGAACTTTCAAGCTTTAGAGGCCTAACTTGTGATGGATTCACAACCCACCCTCAAGGTCCTCATCATCAAGCCATCATCTTAGTCCCACCTAGGCCATATGGCTGAATTGTTAAAGAAAAAGGAAGAAGAAAACCAAATGGAAAAACTAGAGAAAATCCATGAAATCATCATTTTGAACCAAGAACAACACTTAGCAAAACATAGAAATAAACTTAAAAACAACTCCCTACCTAATTTGATTTGAAGGAAAGGAAGAGAACTTGGTTTCCTTGAGTGAAATGAAGAAAATATCCTTGAAAACTGAAGAAAGAATTTGGCCAAGAGAAAGAAAGAAAGAAGGCTTTTGGTGCTCCTAAAACTAGAATTTGTGTAAGTTATGAACTAAGCATCTAAACTATCTTCAAGCATGCCTATTTATAGAGATTTTGCAGCTCATAATGGACAAAGGAAGGAAAGAAATCTGACCAAAAATTAGAGGAAAAAAAAATAAGGAAGAAAATCATTTTGTTTGGTGGCTTAAAACATGGAATCATGTTTCCATGTTTTCATGATTTTTTGTTTTCATTCTTTGGATTTTTGTGTAATAATTTTCTGACTTATTACTCAATAATTTCGTGCATTACAGCCTTGTGGAAGAGGATTTTGTGTGTTCCATGTATTTTTTAGGTGTAGGCAAGGTATTCATGCAATTTAGAGAATTTACGGTTAAGGGTTTAAGTGAATTACTAAGCAATTTGGGTGTTTTAAGCAATTTTAGGTTCTAATCAATCTAAATAAATAATTTTGACTCTAGATTAATAATTAGAATTTAATAAGCTTTAATTTGAGCCTAATATTGCTTAGGTTTCGTTAGACGAATCAAAAATCTCAAAATTTGTAAAACTGCACAAAGACGGGCAAAACGGTCATTTTACTTAAAAATTGCCGAGACCACCCGAGCTTAACCAATGGTTAATCATGGCTTAAAAACACCTTTTAACACATTTTAGTGAGGTTCGGGCTCAGTCGGCACGCAAATCGGAGTTAAAACGCCGCAAGGGCGTTTTGGTCATTTGCGCGTCGGAGCTCAAAATTAGGATTCTTCTCCTCTATTAACACACATAACACAAACAATCCCTTATTAACATCAAAACATCCCCTTGAGGATGGGTGGGGCCCACGATCCTCATTTTCTGAGTAAAATAACCTCAGGGGCATTTTGGTCATTTTACACGTACAGAAATTGGGGTTTGCAATACTTGCACGAATTGCTCCTAACTTCTCTTCTAACGTTATATTCCTTTATTAAGGATTGTTTGGTCTCAAATTTTATATAATATTTACCTACGGTAATTCGGTAATTCCTAATGACAGTAAAAATTACAGTAAAAATTGGGGCGTTACATTACTCCCCTCCTTAAAAAGAATTTCGCCCTCGAAATTCGTTACTGAGAATAGCTCGGGGTATTGTGCTTGCATGTCTGATTCCAGCTCCCATGTAAATTCTTCGGTTTCACCTCCCCATGCTACTTTGACTAGGGTACAGCCTTGTTTCTTAATTGCTTAACTTCTCGGTCAACGATTCTCGTGGGTGGTAAGTTAAACGTTAGGTCATCTCTTAATTGTACATGTTCTGGCTTTAGTACATGACTTGGGTCAGAATGATATTTCCTTAACTGGGAGACATGGAAAACATCATGAAGGTTGGATGAGCTCGGGGGTAGGGCTATACGGTAGGCTACAGATCCTATTTTGCTAAGGATTTCAAACGGACCAAGAAATCTGGGCTCAATTTCTTTACTTTCATTGCTCGGCCTATGCCTGTGGTGGGGGTGATTCTTAGGAACACATGGTCCCCTTCTTGAAAATCTAGCGGTTTTCGCCGCTTGTCCGCATAGTTTTTCTGTCGACTTTGAGCGTGAGAATCTTATCCCTAATCTTCTTGATTTGTTCCGTCGTTTCCCTCACAATATCCGGTCCAAGTAGACTTTGCTCTCCGGGCTCATACCAACATAGAGGTGATTGACACTTCCGTCCATAGAGGGCCTCGTATGGTGCCATACCGATACTTGCATGATAACTGTTGTTATATGCAAATTCAATCATGAGGTACTTATCCCAACTCCCTCTTTGATCTAAAACACATGCCCTCAACATGTCTTCCAAAGTTTGGATAGTTCTTTCAGATTGACCGTCCGTTTGGGGGTGATAAGCCGTGCTCAAACAGCTTTGAACCAAACGCCTTCTGAAAAGCTCCCCAAAATCGTGACGTAATCGCGGATCTCGATCAGAGATTATGTCGACGGACTCCATGTAATCTTACTATCTCCTGAATATATAAGTGTGCTAACCTATCCAAGGAATAAGTCACCTTAATAGGTAAAAAGTGGGCTGACTTAGTCAACCGATCCACTATTACCCAAATGGCGTCATGATTCGCTTGGGTCCTCGGTAGTCCAGTTACAAAATCCATGGAGATACTATCCCACTTCCACTCGGGGATTGATAGGGGTTGCAACATTCCAGAGGGTCTTTGGTGCTCAATCTTCACCTTTTGACATACCAAGCATTTATTCACCCATGTGCACACATCCTTTTTCAATCCAGGCCACCAGAACATCTTCCTCAAATCTTGATACATCTTGGTGGCACCAGGATGAAGGGTGAAATGACTCTTATGGGCTTCCTCCAAAATATCCTTTCGGAGGTCACCACTAGCAGGTACACATATACGACCTTCAAACCTCCATAAACTATCATTCCCTTGGGTAAAACCTTTCAACTTATCAGCTCTCCCCTCTAAGGTCTCTTGAAATTCTGTATCTTTCCTTTGGGCTTGAGCAATTCTTTCCTTGAATTCACTCGTCACACTAAGGTGACAAGCTCTTATGCCCTTAGTGGTCAAGGTCATTCCTAGGTTTAGGTCTCTAAACTGCTCAATTAACTCAACCTCCTTCACCATCAAACGGGACACTTGTAAGGATTTCCTACTTAGGGCATCAGCTACAACATTAGCTTTACCTGGATGATAGTTTAACCCGAAATCATAATCTTTTAAAAACTCCATCCACCTTCTTTGCCTCATGTTTAGCTCTTTTTGATCAAAGAGATATTTCAAACTCTTGTGATCGGAAAACACCTCAAACCTCACTCCGTATAAATGGTGTCTCCAAATCTTTAGAGCAAACACGACAGCGGCTAACTCAAGGTCATGGGTGGGGTAATTTGCCTCATGTGGCTTGAGTTGCCTCGATGCATAGGCCACCACTTGCCTATCTTGCATCAGTACACAACCCAAACCTTTTCTCGAAGCATCACAGTACACTTCAAAAGGCACATTGGGGTCGGGTAATACTAAAAGGGGTTGAGGTTAGCTTGTGTTTCAGCTCTTGAAAGCTCTTTTCACACTTGGGGGTCCATGAAAAAGGGGTGTTTTTCCTAGTTAGCTTGGTCAGGGGTAGGGAAATCTGGGAAAATCCCTTGATAAACCGACGGTAATAACCAGCTAAACCCAAAAAGCTCCTTACTTCAGTTCCGTGGTTGGTCTTTCCCAGTTCACAACCGTTTCCACCTTACTAGGATCTACAGCAATTCCTTTCTTAGATACTACATGCCCTAAAAATTTCACCTCATCCAACCAGAATTCACACTTAGAAAGCTTGGCATATAGTTTCTTTTCCTTCAGGATTTCTAGTACTATGGTTAGGTGGCGTTCATGCTCCTCGTGGGTCTTAGAGTAGATGAGAATATCATCTATGAAGACAACCACAAACTGATCTAAATAGGGTCTAAAGATCCTATTCATGTAATCCATAAAAATTGCTGGAGCATTGGTTAATCCAAAGGACATTACTCCAAACTCAAAATGGCCGTATCGAGTACGAAAGGCCGTTTTCGGTATATCTTCATCTCTTACCCTAATCTGGTGGTAACCTGACCTCAAATCAATCTTAGAAAACACGACTGCACCTTTAAGCTGGTCCATCAAGTCATCTATCCTAGGCAAAGGGTATTTGTTCTTCACTGTCACTTTATTCAATTGCCTATAGTCAACACACATCCTCATACTCCCATCCTTTTTCTTCACAAACAACACAGGGGCTCCCCAAGGTGATGCACTAGGCCTAACAAACTTTTTCTCCAATAAATCTTCCAATTGAGCTTTTAACTCGGTCAACTCTAATGGGGACATCCTGTATGGGGCTATGGATATGGGACCTGCACCAGAAGCAATTCTATGGAAAACTCTATCTCTCTCTTGGGGAAACTCTGGTATCTCATCTGGAAATACTTCGGGATAATTTCTTACTATTGGTATCTCATCGATACTTTGCTCAAAGTCTACATCACTAGCGGCTAGGAAAATATAACCTTTACTCTCACCCTTACCAGTCCATTTCTATAGCAGTTATGTAAAGACTTATGGGTTTCTTAGGTCTAATGGGAACAGAAAGAAAAGTAATGGTTTTCTCATAGCAGTTTACAGTACACGGTTGGCTTCAAGCCAATCCATGCCAAGAATCACATCTAAACCTTGCATGGGTAAGCAAATGAGATCTAAAACAAATGATCTATTCTCAATAACAAAATGGCAATCTAAACAACATTTACAAGTCCTAACGGGTTTTCCAGTAGGGTAGAAACAATAAGGTCAAAAGGAAGCTCAGTTATATGCAAGTTAAGGGTTTTAACACATGAGTGGGAGATAAAAGAATGGGAAGCGCAGAATCATATAGTACAATTAAGTTTCTACCATACATATTACACTTACCTTCCACGAGATTTCGTGACTTTGTCGTTTCTTCAGCATTAACGGTGAATACCCTTCCTTGGTATTCTGGCTTGGGATTGGGGGTTGGCGGGTTCCTTTCTGTGCATTCTCGGGAGTAATGACCTGGTTTTCCACACCGTAGCACACGTTTGTTCCGGCTCGACATGGCATGCTCCCATGATTCTTGCCGCACTTGGGACATTCCATGGATGGCACGGGTCGTGGAGGTGCTGCTGGACCTCTTTGTGGTGCTTTCCCTTTATTGTTATTATTGTTGTTGTTGCGATTGTTGCTGGGATTATTATAGCGGTTGTTGTTGTTGTTCGGTCTTCCTTGATGAAAGTTCCTTTGTGGCACTTGTGATCTTGATTGATGTGGAAATGGAGGTCGATTTTGCCTCTTGAACTGTTGACCTTGAGGTGTCAACTTTTTGATGATATTCTAGACTTTGAAGTACCCAGCTTCTCTGCCCTTCTTCAATGATGCGGCATTTGTTGACTAAGGTAGAGAAATCCCTAATTTCCAAGTGCGCAACTGCCACATTAAGTTCTGCCTTTAACCCTGACTCGTATTTAATGCATTTCCAATACTCATCAGGGTTACCTTGGTACATCCTTGAGAACTTAATGAGTTCCTCAAATCTGGCAGTATCCTGAGCCACATTCATATTCCCCTGGACAAGTTGCATGAATTCAATGTCCTTAGCATTTCTAACCGACTCGGAAAGTACTTCTCGTAAAAATGGACCTTGAATAATTCCCAATCAATGTCCACTTCGGTTGCCTCAGGAGTCTTCGAACACTTCACCAAAGCCGGCATCACCCTCAAGCATGTGGGTGGCAAAAGTGACCTTCTCCTCAGAACATGGAACTACAGCAAAGACCTTCTCAATATTCCGAATCCATTCATCTGCTACATTAGGATTCAGGGTCCCCTTGAAAATAGGTGGATTCGCCTTACGAAATTCCGAAACGAGCATGTTCGGGAATTTCATGTCCTTGATTTATATTAGCTTGACGATTCTGATCCATCCGTTCCATCATCATTCTCATGGTCCTTGCTACATCGCGAAGTGCTTCAGCGGTCTCATTATCTTGGTTATTCTGTGCCGCGCTCCTAGTCTGTTGTCGTCGTGCCATTGGTCCCTATACACACAAAACAGCAACACTGAGGTGATCAGGCCCAATATTCCATGCAAAGTGAGCAAGTTACCATGGCACTTTCAACATACAGTAGTCATGTATTTCTAATCCTCAAGCTCATCCTAATGATAAACATCTACACATGACATTACTAACGTATTATGCTTTAGAAGCATAGCCAGTCCAATCCTAGAGCTAGATAGAACCAAACTCTCTGATACCAAAATGTAACACCCTAATAATTAACCCAATACACCTAGGTATCTGATTAATTACTAGACTTTACTCTTTGCTTCAGTTTCTTAATCATGCTTTGAAAATACTTAGTGAAATTACGAGCCATTTTTAAAACATAATTGAAAACGTGAGCCGCGCTTAACGTGAATGATAATCGAAATAAAGCAGAAAATGAATAGACATATCATGAAGAAACATATCATATTGGCTCCATCATATGACATCCATAATTACATATCACATAGATATTTTGCCTACCAACAAAATAAGACTAGGTGTAGGCAATCTAACAAAACATAAATAATATATGGATGGAAGGACATCCATTAATGGCACCTAGTAATAACACTCAGGGATAGGGATAGATATATGAAATATACGAGTGAAACTAGCAGGATCAAGTTCAGCTACCAGGTGAAAGCCTCAATGTGATTCACGAACGCTTCCTTCTATTTCTGAAGACGAGATGGAAAGAAAAATAGAGGGAGTGAGAAACTTATAAAAAGAATCTCAGTAGGGTACTCACCTCATGATGCATTGTGTCATCATCATCGTCCCCAGGAACCTCGGGGTTATTATGAAATAATGAGCATGCTAAGATTGATTTATTAAGTTTGAAAATATACTTACCGAGGTTCATCGGTTTTAATCATGCGTCTTATAATGCATCATAAACTTAGCATGTCATGTATATAATGAACTTTTCCTTTCATATATAATAACATAGTTATGCATAAAATCACATCATATTCCTCATCATCATTTTATAATACTATGCATACAAAACATCATATTTCTCATCATCATCTCATAAATACTATGCATAGTAGAACATCATATTCACATAATGCATTTACTTAGTTTCTTAGGTGACTTAAAGTTACTTTCATCATCATTTTCCTGGGCCACCCTATACTCCACCCTTTGGGAGTAATCTAGGTTATGAGCTCATACCTT
>JAMLFY010000979.1:0-19380 GCA_030441495.1 Dalbergia oliveri
CCTAAACCCCCTTCTATGAATCATAATGACAATAATAATCATAAATCTTTAAAAACATTTCATACTCATAGTCAATCAAAATTATAGTTTTCTATAAATCAACCCAATAGTATCCTAATAGAGAAATAGTAACCTCTGCTTTGGATATGCATAATTCATGTGACATAACAAAATCTTTGATTAATAATCTCTTGATTACATTGGGACTCATGTATTGTAGTCCCCAATGTGACAATAAATTTTCTATTTCTTCTGGCCTTGGGCTACTTGGTACCAAGGTTAACAAGATTTATTGTCGTTAACACGCAGTCCCGTTTCTTATAGCTACTGTTGGTTAAACCAAAAACCTAAAATCTCTCTCATGTCTCACAAAGTCTTCTACCCTATGGAGTTCAAAACTTGTCCATAAACAATATTCAGTACTAGAAATCGTATAACCCTTAAATTGCTTTAAACTTGACTGCACTGCTAGTTCCTTTTTAGAAACTTGCTTTAACAATAATGGTCCCATGATTTTATAAAAAATATATTTCATGCTCTAAAATCATGTTCAAAACATATAATTTAACAATGTAAACTTCAAATTCTGAATAGTATTCTCAAAAATCAAGCCATAAATCATATCTTTATGAAATAATTCTAATGCACAATATAGAGATCACAGATGCGAACGTGGCACCTAGAGCGGTGGAATTTGCAGAAATAACACCAATAGAACTCTGGGAGAAGAAATAACACCTCTATTTGACATGAAAACAATAAAACTCTAGATTACTTCTAAAACCTCCAAATACTTAGGGGCCGTTTGTTTTAATTGAACAGTTTCCAGTTCCAAACTTGTGAAAGGAAATGAAAATCAAAATTTCAGTTTTCCAGCTTTTTCCTTCACAAATCTGGAAAAATGAAAATGAAAAATGACACTCGTTTTCAAGGAAGCAAACAACCCCTTAAGAATCCATCTCTACCAGGCTAGAAAACTTCTTCCCCCTTGAGAAGCAAGGAACCACATTTAAACAAGGAAAACTTGAAGGAAATGAAGTAAAATCAACAAACTAAACATACCTTGAACCTTTAGGAGAAAGTAAAAGAAGTTTACTTGAAAATGATGAAGAAATGGAGTTGGAGGTGAAAAATAGGGAAAGGTGATGTTTTCGCCCTTGGGGGTGTGGGGTGTGTTAGAATGGTCTGGACCCAAAATGGAGGGTTTTTAATGAACAATTGATCATTATGGTGCTCATTAGCGCTCAGATGCTTACCAAAGAACATAAAATGTCGAACCCGCACCGTCTTACTATTTCTTGAACCTCTCAAAGAATGGTTTTTTCTTAGTTTCTTGAGCAATTTCAAGTGTTGTGTGTATCTTGGGCTAGGTTGTCTTAATATCACTTATTTATATTTCTTAATTTTAAGTTAATGTCCTCATTTAGGGTTTAGGGTTTTAAAATATAAATGTAAATACGAAAATACCCCATATTTGGATTGAATAAAATATCATAAAAATTAAAATCCCAACAAATCAGGTTTATAATTTGTTTTAGTTTAATTTAGGAATTTCTAAGATTTTATAAACTTGTGGCTTAAAAACGAAATGTTTAAAGATTTCATAAAATTTATTAAAAATCATCTTTTTTAACTTATTTTCCTTTTGGAAACAATTACCGAGACTTTTAATCCCAAAAATTTGGTTCTATCATATAGCCCTCTAAGGGCATGTAATCCAAGAACATAGAAAATTTTAATACATAATAAACTAGCACTTTCTAAACTCAAAAATTTCTTTAATTTTATTTAAAGCTAGGGTATTACATTCTTCCCTCCTCAAAAAGATTTTGTAATAGCCGGTATACACGTGTCAGGAGACAAGTTCTATACGGCCTTAGCTTTCCTTTTCTAAACCCTACTATTCTGGTCCTAACTTTAAGTCTGGACCCTACACCTCCTTGGAGGGATATATGTTAGTCACATTCTTGGATCTAAAGTCCTGTAATTGTAGAGAAAACAAGTTGAAGAGTGATTTTTAATGAATTTTATGAAACCTTTAAACGTTTCATTTTGAGCTCCCAAGTTTAGAAAATCTTGAAAACTTCTGATTTGAACTAAAACCCAAAATTTGGATTTTAATTTGTTGGGTTTTGATTTTTTTGATATTTTGTTTGAATTCAAATGGGGTATTTTCTTATTTATATTTATATTTTAAAGTTAATGTAAATAAGTGAGTGTTGAGGGTGGGTGCTGTTGGAGTGCTGTTGCTTGGAAAATTTTAAATAGAGCTTACCGTGGAGCAAGGCAAGCAACGTGGCTCCCTGAGTGAGTTCGCTGGAGCGAGTTGTTGTCTTTCAAGGTGTTCTCCCTGGTAGCGAGCTTTACTCACTAGTATCTTAACGTGTTTCATATCAGCATAGTGCAAAACGATGAGTTTCTAAATGAGTCCCTTACCTATATGTACCCCTTTCCACTCGATTTCACCCCAAAATCCGAGCCCAACTTCACTCTTCTCCCTCTCCTACCTCCTTACTCCCATCCTCCATTAATCTATCTTTCCCAGCTTCAAGGTATGTAAATGTTGATAGATTATGTCTCATTCCTTCCATTTCTTTAATGTTCTTGGTTTGGGTTGTTGTTTCTCCATTGTTGCTAAGTGCTGGTGCTCCCCCAATATTGTTAGAATTATATTAGAGTTATCTAGGGGATATTAGAGATTAATCTAGAGTTGTGGTTACTCTATGGCAGTTGTTGGTGCCATCTTCGCTCTACAGAGCTCCTTGGTATCGTTGTTATTGTTTTCCCCTCTAAGTGAGTGGGCTCAAGCTTATGGCCTTATTTTTGCCATTATGAATATGTTCTTGCATTATGGTTTATAGAAAATGATTTTACATGATTTTGTTAAGCTAGAAAAATTATGATTTATGAAGATAGCATGAAAAGAAATGAATTTTAGAAAACGCATGAGACCATGATTGCTCTGTGTGTTATAGGAAATGTCTTACATGTTTGAGAAAGGTTTATTAAGAAAATATGTATTGTAGCAAGAAGGCTATTTACTGAATATGTTTTTATGAGTTTCTCTATATGACTATGCATACAAGTTTTAAGATTTCAAGTTATGTTTTAGAATATCCAGTTAAATATTTATGCATGTTAGAGAAATGTGAAACAAGAGTATGACTTAGCTTTACGAATAAATATATTATATGATTTCCAAGTTTTATGATTGTGAACCCAGTGTATTAAACTATGATTTTAGATTTATCAAGTATATGAAAAGATATGTTAGTTTAAGTTTTGAACTTAGAACTTTAAAATTAAGGTACTAAGAGGTACGAAATTCATATGGTTTATAGCAACTTGTACAGACATATTCTGGGCTTGAAATCAGAATGTCTACATACGCTCTATCCTTTGGGCATGATTTTCAAAGCCACCGTTATGCTAAAGTCATAATTGTTAGAATTCTTTGAGTCCAGGAACTCCAGAGTATGAATAATTTAGTGGCTCTGCTTCACTGGACAGAGTATCCACTTTTTAGCTATAGTTTTCTTTTTGTCAAACTAGTTTAGATAGGAGATATCAGGAAATAGATAGTTAGTTAACGGCGTTTAAGATCGTTAACCTTAGTACCAAGTTGTCCTTAGGGGCAATATCATAGAGTAAAAAACACATGTTCTTCCCTGTTCGTGTTGGGGGAAGTAACAAGCCTTGAGGGTGGAGCCCGTGTCTAGCACCCATAGAGAATTGGTTATGTCATGGTATGCATAACCTAGGAAATATTATCATACAATTAGTAAATAGAAAATATTGCTCCCGATGCTCGCCACATCATCAATTAAAAATGATTTCATGTTTGATTATGAATCTATGAAATGAAAAGTGTTTTCCTAGCTAGCTATGTATGTAAATATCAAATGATTTATGTTGTTGCATGTATATTGCATTATGTATATATGTTCCTTGGTTGTCCTATGTGGGTGATGGGTGAGAAGCTCACTCAGTCCGTCCCTTGACTTACCCCTCTCCCTTCCTCTCATAGTTGCATGTGCAAATCCCGTTTCTTCACCTGGTCAGTAGCGCAGTGATCCCTTGGTGAGCTTTACATTGTTGTAAGGCTTAGATTAGGTTATGTTAGTCTTAGAGGGCTCCAGGACTTTTGCAGGGTAGGATTCGAGCTACACATATACTTCAAGATACTGTATTTATTTTTAAAATTTATGTAATTTGCTATATGTGTTGCAAGATTTAGTTCTGGATTTGAAATTTTTGATTTCGATTAGATAATGCATTTGATCAGCTAAGTAGTATAAATTGAGTTTTCAATGGTTAAGAAAGTTATCAGATTTAAGATTAATATCATGTAACGGATTAGTTTAATGATTTTATCATTTGAGAACGGATTAGAAAGGGGTTTTCAAAGCTTGAATAATAGATATTTCTAGTTTTATGAAATTAAGTATTATGTTTTGAACAAAGAAAATGATATTGATTTAAAGGAAAATCATCTTTTAAGTATTATATTATGATAAGTTATGCATTTTAGATAGATACATCACCCAGAAGGCTTATGTGGGGATGGATTTCTCACGTGCCGTCACGTTCCCAAGTTGGTCATGAGATAATTTGGTCCCCAAATCTAAATTGATGTCTATGGAAGAACAAGGAGGTAGAATACTTGAGGTACATTGGTTTCATGGATGGGGCTAATCACCCGAAACACTTTAAGATGATACTCTAAATGTGTTAATTGCTACTCCTGGAGACAATGCCCTTCTAAAACTATTGCTCTATTTTTCTGTCTACGGATGGATTTTATCATATTTGGGTGGCTCCACTTTCAAGGGCAACCCTTTCCCATAGAGACGACAAAGGTTCCTATCATGATATTTTATCCTACGACTAACATCACTCTTGTTCTTGCTTTGGTGCTTCCTTTCTTTTGTGTTTGACATTGATTGACACCATAGGACTTCTAGTTCTTGGTTCTTGAACTTTTCCCTCCCTTTACATGTGTCATGTATAGAAATCAAACTATTCTATCCATCTACATAGAAAATGCAAAAAGATATACATGGCATTCATATGCATATGCCTTCAACATAAATAGTACCACACATCACATACATCAAACAATGAGGCACGGGTAGAATGACTCACGCTAAGATCTTTGAAATCCTTTACCAGGTTAACATGCATCGTTAGTTCTCATGCACCACTTCTTTGTCTTAAAACTTCCTAGTCTTTTAATCAAACATTTCAAACATAAACATATATGTTAAAACATCGAGTCATGCTCACATTTCATGCTAACATGTGAACCTAAGGTGAACGATATGTATCTCATTAGCTCATTAAGTCAATTAGTCACCTTACGATTCTATTACCAAGTTATATATTAAACTTGACATATTTCAATCTAATCCCATTCAAGTAATTTACACACACAGTGTTGAGAGAGCCATATATATTCTTTGCATGGGCTTTCATGAACTCAAGTTAAACAAAAATTTGCAAGTCAATAGTGAAAACTAGTTTATACCCCTGAAATTCCTTAAAAAAAAATAAACAATTCACATCAGTTATGATACTTGAGTTAAGGTAAAACATGTTCCTATCTTCTTTTCTTTATTATGAGAAAGCAAATCATGTAACGCAATGCAAGGAAGAGATTATAGTTTCTTTCCAATATTTAACGTGGGTGAAAACATGTTAGTCTTTTATACTAAACTTGCCTCATGTATTTTGTAAAATTATTAACAAATACTGGTTTGAGAAATTCTTTTTACTTCAGAATTTTATGCAACTTGGCCAAAGGCCTTTAGTATTCATGAAATTCCTTTCAATTGTATAAACACAGTCTTCCATTCACAATTCAAGCTCATAAAATATAACAATCAAAGAGCATTGAAAGAGCCTTGATATTAGTAAGAATGATCCTTAAATGCCATAGAGTACCTAGGAATTCATTCCATTCTTTGTTCCAAAAAGGCATAATTAGCCAACATATTCATGCATAAAACTACACACACATGTATGAAACCATATGTTTAGCAAACATTGACATAGCATCTGTGCACCCTAAGTAGCTTAGGTTAATAGGATTACAATAAATTCTTGAAGAACTTGAGGAGTTCAATTTCTAAAGCCTTAATTTCCACTTAGCACATGTGTATTATCGATAAATTTCTTAATCCATGAAACTTAACGCTAATCATTTACATGCCTGTTTCATTTAACAATACTCGCTATTGTAAACGTCATGCATGAGGGAGGTTCTTTAATAGTATATAATCCTATCATTTTCTCCTTTAAAATTCCAAATCATCACAACAAAATCTATCACGCATGCATTCATAAGATTTCTAATAGCTTATTCTTGCTAACTCTAATCATAGGCGATGAAATATTCATACTTTCAGCATTTTTATAGTATGCATACAACTAGAAAAGAACAACAAGCAACAATCAAAGAGATCAAGGACAACTAATATGCACAATGATTCAAAACTAGCTTAGCAATTCATGTTATACAACGTCACAATGCACACTCAACTTTTCAAACGATTTGTCCTATTGTCAACCTATTTCACATGCATGCTATGCTCATATTTTGTAAGTGTACAATTCCAACATAAATAGTACAACCATACATTCTGAAACATGGCATGCATGATGATCATGATATCAAAATTACATAAAACAATTGACATATTAGAATGTATCATCATTCTTACTAAATGCCTACATGCTCAGTTTATATCTCAATTGTAGTGCCCAATTTTCCCTGAAGAAAAAATGACCAAAATGCCCTTGAGGTCATTTCTGCCCAAAAATTGAGGGTTGGTCCTATCCTCGAGGGGTTAGTCTATGCTCTAAAGGGATTATATATGTAATGGATATGTTAGAGATGAAAATCTCATTTTTCCTTGTTTTTCCTGTACGTGAAATTATCCATTTACCCCTTGGGTAATTCAATGCGGATCAAGTGACGACAAATCTGATCACCTTGGAGTTCGAATACAATAACAAAGAGTGTTTCATGATGTCAGGAAAGTCCGGGTGGTCCTGGGGAGTCCTTGCATGAATTTACGATTTTACCCGTTTGGTGCTAAAAGGGCATAATTAAATGATTATGAAAATATGGGCAATATTAGGCTCTAATTAAAGATAAATTAATTTTATCTATTAATTTGGAGTCTAAATAATTAATTGAGGTGATTAGAGGCTTAAGATGGATTAAAGAAACTCAAATTCCTTTCTTAAATCAAAGACATTATATCATTTCAAACCAAATAGTGTTATCTCTCCAATCCCTTAAATTAAGGAACATGTTGGAGTTTGAAATTCAAACTATTGGGTTTAATTCAAACAAAGTGTGCAAGACAAATCTTAATCATATCTTGCAAGCCTTAAACACATGATTACAAATCCAAACCCCCAATTACCAGGACCTAACTCATTCCTTAATCAAATCTACCTCTAACTACACATCCTAACACAAATGAAAAGCAAAATTTTCCCTCCCACAAGGCCAAGAAGGCTGCGGCTCCTCCCTATTTTTCCCTTCATATCTCAATTCCCATAAATACCAAAACACCAAAAAGAGCCATCACTTTACCATTTGCTTTTTTGTCACAAGTCTTGTTTCCAAAAAAATCCTCTCTTCTCTCAACTCAAAGCTTTCTCTTCTTCCTCTTCCACCAGCACTCTCACCCTTCCCTCAACTCACAAACACCCAAACATCTCATTCCAAGATCTAAGCTTTCTCTTTTCAACCAAAGAAAACAACTTGGTAGGGATCTTGTTTTGAGTTTCTCTTTATTTCTTATTCTTCTTTTCGGATTTTGTTGATGAATAAAGTGTTTGGGATGTTGTTGTTGTGTTCTTCTTCTTCTTTTATTTTCGGTTGGATATTCCCTTTTCCTTTCTTGTCATTTTTTATTTTTGTTGTTGAATAATGGGAAACCATGGCTTGATGATGAGAGATCATAATGTTGGTTGTGAAACCATCATTTGCACCTCTAGAGCCCAAGGTTTTGGTTTATTTTCGGTTTTGAAAGAATAAGGAATGTAGAATGCTTGTTGTTTCTTGACATATTTTCCTTTATTTGATGTTCAAAGCCATAGCTTGATGATGAGGGTTTCTAAATGTTGGTTGTGAAACCTTCATGTGTTGGACCTCTAAAGCTCAAGGCCTTATTTTTTGTTTCACAAGAATATGGAAATGGTTTATTGTTGGTTGTCTTTTGAGCTTGATGGTGAGTCTAGACAAATGAGGTTCTTGGTACCATGGTGTCAAAAACTCTAAAGCTCACTTCCATTTTGTTAAGATTGATTAGGGTTGAGATTTAGATTCTTAAAGTCTTGAAATGAGCTCTAGTAAGATAATAGAAATGGATTTGCATCATGTTTATATTTCAAGTCCTTGCATCTCATGTTTATGTTTCAATGCCTTGCATATCATGTCTATTTTCAAGTCATTACCTTAAAAGGGCTAAATAAATGAACTTGCATTTCCATGTATAAATTCTAGCCTTGCATTTGATGTTTATTTTTAAGCCATCACCTAAACTTTGAAGATTTAAAAATGAACTTGCATTCTCATATTTACTTTTCAAGTCTGCATATCATATTTAAGTTTCAAGCCATCACCTAATAATGACAAAGATCTAAAATGAGGTTTGCATAGCATGTTTATTGTTTTGTCGTCACTTAAGTCCCTAGAGCTCAAAGACTTGCCCTTGTATCTTAAAATGGAAGTTTTGATCATGGCTATTGGATGTATTTTAGTCATGGTACAATGTTGGATTTGATTGGTGCAAATGTGAAAATGATTTCAAAGGAATGTTAGAAAGGTGTTCTAAAATGATCTTGAGGTGAAAAGTAACTTGGAATATGTCAAAGTTTTAATTTCTCGAATTCTTGGGATTCTTGGTAATTGACTACCAGCCTATGTAATCAATTACCAGGATGGTCTTTTGGGAGATTTTGGCCTTAGGAATCGATTACCAGAACTATGTAATCGATTACCGAGGATGTTCTTCATACCCAGAACCTTTTGGCCTTTGTAATCGATTATTAGTTTATGTAATCGATTACTATGATATTCTTTGTGCCCGGAATAAAATCTGATTTTGGTAATCGATTACCAGGATGCCCCTTTTTACTCCTGGAACAAGTTTTTGACTTTAAATCGATTACCAGCACCTTAATCGATTACTAGGACCCAAATGTGAATATAAATGTGTTCTAAGCAAGGTGAAATGGATTAGTGACTTTATATGCTTATGTATTGATGATGATTTCCCTAGTATGCTATTTATATGTATATATATTGTTAAGCATTGAATATGCATTAGCTGAGTCCGATCCTTGACTTCTTGCATCCTGGGTAGGAGCATGTTTACTGTTATTTGATGATGAATAATAACATGCCTATTAAATATGTGCAAAGATGTGAATGCATATGTGAATAAATAATATGAGGATATTGTGGCATGATATGGTTATTTGATTAATTGGTTGAGATGCATGATATATGAAAGTTATGACATGATATGTGTGAAAGTTATGATTACATGCTCACATTGCATCTCTAAATTAACATGCCAATATTAAGGTGACATAAGATACATGGAAATGATCCTCTAGACTCCCGAATTAAAGGTTATGAGAGGTGATCCAAAAAGGACCCTTTAGACTCCAGGAATTAATGGTTATGAAAGGTGTTTCTATGCCCCCTAACCTACTTCTTGGAGTCGGGAATTTAGCTTATCAAGAGGATAATATAGACTAGTGATGACTAGTTTAGGTATGAGCTCATAACCTATAACTCTCAAAAGGGAGAGTATTAGGGTGGCCCCCAAGGAAAAGAGAATGAAAAGTTTAAGTCACCTAAAAGAATGAAATAATGTTGAAATAATTTGCACTCATTATGCTATGTTCATTCAATATGATTATGTGATGTCTCGCTTATGGCATTGACATGCATCCATGAATTAGTATGCTGCATTCATGCATTAAGACTCATGTTAAAATTAAATGGGCCTCGGCTAATGGTATTGAAACTAATAAATAAACCCTATGCACATGTCCACTAATTTCATAATGAAACTAAGATTCCTGAGGATGTAGATGATGTCACACATTAGGAGGTGAGAACCCATCTGAGATTCTTGTATAAGTTTCTCATCCCTTCTTCTTTCTCTCCATCTCGTTTTCAGAGGTCAATGGCCACGTTCGTGATCTTCATTGATGCTCCCACCTGGGAAGCATGACGACGTTGCTCATCGAGACGTACCATTTCGTGGGTCATTGTGCTGTCCACCTTTTTGTCTTCATGGGCTTCTCCCCACCTCTATTTTGAGCTTCAGGTTCTCTCCACTGCGATTCTGTCTTCTCTTAACGACCTCATCTTCGAGCCCTGCCCTGTGCGAGGAGCAGGTTCCACCACTCCCTTACCGCTCCAGTCTGTCCAGCATTCTGACCACATGCCGCTATCGCCACCCCACCATCCTAATTTGTGGTCGGATCCTCGAGGATTCACCTACTCAGATACTTCCGAGGGTTCTCCCCACCGTTCCCTGCGAGGATGGAGGATGGAGCGACGGGAGGCCACCGCACACAGCCCATGAGAGAAGCCATACCGCTCGTGGACGAGCCACCTAACCCCGCCGAGGCACTCATGCTCACCCTGCTCTCCGTCTTGCCACACCCGACGAGCTAACCCAGTGGATTGGTACCCTCTCTAGTAGCGAGAGGAGAGGAGCCAATTCATCTCTTGAGCGTCCATACACGTGCAGGAGATAGGATAGCCTTATTTTGCTTTTTGATTATTAGAGGTTATCTACCCTGTGCGCACCCTGATAGGAGTAGTGGGGAGAGGTCTTTTGTTTAGCTTGTTTTTTCATTCATGGATATTATGGATTATTGTATATATTGAGCCCAACCTTTGTTGGTGGGCATGATATGACTCTTTCACGTATATTTGGGTATGCAAAGTGGAATGATGATCTCTCTCTCTATGTATGTGTGTGTGTGTGTGTGTGTGGTGAATTTCTTATGCCCATGTGTTATGATGTGGTGTTTTATATATGTTCATATCTTGTCTTTACCCCTTTCCTTTTTATGCACGTTTCTATTGTACCTTACGCATGCGTGGCTCATGTTTTGTTTTAAAGTTTCAAAAAAAAAAAATTTACCCATATCTTCATTAAAGTATTTCCAAAAGATAAAGTAAGAACTAGAACGAAAGAGTAATAACTAATAATTAACCAAATGCGTCCTAGGCATATTAAGTTAAATATTAGGGTGTTACATCAATCTCAGTTTTACTTGTAAATCCAAATCACTCGTATGAGACCTCACTAGCTTGGGCAACTACATCACTCACCTCTCTCGGTGATAGTGTAACACCTGGGGACAAGGACGGGGAGTGATTGCCGTGCAAAGAGGCATCTACAATGAGCGGCTCCTGGGCTTCAGCTAAGGGGACATGAATGAACCAATTACACACCAGGAATGAGAGGATCCTAGACCGTGAGGGATGAGACTATACAGTCAAGGATGGCTTATATGAATTGATTGGTACTACCTATGCTAACAAAAATGCATCTTTCTTTTTGGTAACCTATCACAAAAGAACTCCATAGTTAAGCGTGCTTGACTTGGAGCAATTTTGGATGGGTGACTCTTGGAGTTTCATGAAGCGTGTGAGTGAGGACAAGCACGTTAAAAGATCCGTGTTAGTTTGGGGGACTCATCAATCCATAAGACGCAAGGGATGTTATAAATGGTATCAAGCTACCTCTCCTGAGTATGGTGTGGTTTGGGGACGAACCAAGCGGATCCTGGTGGGCTTGTAAGATTCCTGGACGAGGCGAGGAGTGACGATCGTGCAAGAAGGCAAGGACAATGAGCGGCTCCTGGAGCTTTAAGCGGAGGGGCATGAATGAACCATTTACACACCAAAATGAGAGAACCTGAGAGACCGTGTAGGTATGGGACTATACAGTTAAGGATGACTTATATGAATTGATTGGTACTACCTATGCTAACAAAAATGCATCTTTCTTTTTGGTAACCTATCACGACAGAACTCCACACTTAAGCGTGCTTGACTTGGAGCAATTTTGGAATGGGTGACCTCCTGGGAGTTTTCCTAGGAAGCGTGAGGACAGAGACAAAGCCTGAAAAGACCCGTGTTAGTTTGTAGGGACAGTCATCAATCCATAAAGCAGCAAGGGATGTTATAAATGGTATCAGAGCCTACCTCTTCCAGGATGGTGTGGTTTGGGGATGAACCAAGCGGATGCTGGTGGGCTTGTAACAACCGGGACGAGGGCGAGGAGTCATCACCGGTGCAGAAGGCAAGGACAATGAGCGGCTCCTGCAGCTTTAGCGGAAGGGTGCATGAATGAATCGATTACACACCAGAATGAGGGATCCTAAGACCGTGAGGTATGGAACTATAAGTTAAGGATGACTTATATGAATTGATTGGTACTACCTATGCTAACAAAGATGCATCTTTCTTTTTGGTAACCTATCACAAAATAACTCCAAGTTAAGCATGCTTGACTTGGAGCAATTTTGGGATGGGTGACCTCCTGGGAAGTTTTCTAGGAAGCATGTGAGTGAGGACAAAGCACGTGAAAAGACCCGTGTTAGTTTGTGGACAATCATCAATCCATAAAGCAGCAAGGAATGTTATAAATGGTATTAGAGCCTGCCTCTCCCAATATGGTGTGGTTTGGGGATGAACCAAGTGGATGCTGGTGCTTGTACAGTTCGGGACGAGGGTAGGGAGTGATCACCGTGCAAGAAGGCAAGGACAATGAGCGGCTCCTGGAGCTTCAAGCGGAGGGGTGTATGAATGAACCGATTACACACCAAAATGAGAGGATCCTGAGATTGTGTAGGTATGGACTATACAATAAGGATGGCTTATATGAATTGATTGGTACTACCTATGCTAACAAAGATGCATCTTTCTTTTGGTAACCTATAACAAAATAACTCCACAGTTAAGCGTGCTTGACTTGGAGCAATTTTGGGATGGGTGACCTCCTGGAAAACTTTCAGGAAGCGTGTGAGTGAGGATAAAGCATGTTGAAAAGACCCGTGTTAGTTTGTGGGCACAGCCATCAATCCATAAAGTAGCAAGGGATGTTATAAATGGTATCAGAGCCTGCCTTCCCAATATGGTGTGGTTTGGGATGAACCAAGTGGATATGGTGGCTTGAACAAGGATCGAGGCAGGGAGTGATCACCGGTGATGACAACCAAATGGTAGGTTGCCTTGGAATGATCTTTTTTGGTTGAATTTAGAACACAAGTTGTGCAAAACACTTCTTAGAACAACACAAAATTTGATTTTTGAATTGTAACATAGTTAAAGGTAGGTAGAAGAAAATGGATGAGAAAGGAATGATGTAGGCACCACAAACAAGGGTGTTTGATAAGCCTAATGATGTTCACCACAAGAATCTTCGATTCTGATAAGAACTTATCTTGGTTCAACCAAGAACCTAGGAGAACAATATTCTCACCAGAATGGATTTTGATCCAAAAATAACATCTGAAAAGTGCCTTCAAAAGTGTAATTCATGTTTACAAATAGTGAGGGCAGCCAAACCTTTGGCATCCAAAGACAAAAATATAACCTCCACTTGAATGACCTAATTATGACATTAATGACTCACTTTAACACCTATTTTAACTCAGCCACCAATCAGGTGTAACCCCCACAATTAACATCTAAAGGAATCTCAACCTATCACTAAAGTCACGTGTAGATTAAGAAGGTGAGTTGTACCAATTTGCAAAATGGACCCACTTTCATAATTCTGATACTTTATTGAATTAAAAGGAAAAAAAAAATTAAAAGACTTAGACTTTTTCTTCAAGAGTACACCCCACAAATCATGCTTCTTCAAATTGGATGAGCAAAGTGATTAACTTGGGCTGATTGTCTCCTTGTCTTGCATTTGGGCTTGTGTCCATTAAGAGAACCGCTAATTGAGTTAGAGCTTCTTGGGCTTTCTTAGCTCTTGCTCTTGTCATTGGACCACCAAGACCTTGAATGGCTTCTTGATCCAAGTTGGTCTCCATTGGGCTTATATTAACCGGTGCAAGAAGGCAAGGACAATGAGCGGCTCCTGGCTTCAAGCGGAGGGGTGCATGAATGAACGATTACACATCAGAATGAGGGATCCTAGACTGTGTTGGTATGGGACTATACAGTTAAGGATGGATTATATGAATTGATTAGTACTACCTATGCTAACAAAGATGCATCTTTCTTTTCGATAACCTATCACGAAAGAACTCCACAGTTAAGCGTGCTTGACTTGGAGCAATTTTGGGGTGGGTGATCTCTGGGAAGTTTTCCAGGAAGCATGTGGTGACAAGCAAAGTTGAAAAGAGCCGTGTTAGTTTGTGGGGACAATCATCAATCCATAAAGCAACAAGGGATGTTACATATAGGGTTGTATTTCAGGAGTTTGGTTGTCTCGACCTGTCTAGTACTACTCAGGAAGTCCGGGCAATCCTTCTTCTTATGTCCCCTTTCCCACATTCGTAACACGAAGGTACCAAACAAACACAGACCTCACAGCATCTCCCACATGTTTGGCAAACTAGGTGTTACTAACAGGTCCTGGGTCAGGCAATGACAGGGCACGTCAAAGAGGGTGATGAAGAGGTGGCCCTAACCAATGGTGCTTGTTGCTAACCCCAGTCTAGGCGGGTCATGTCTAACTATGCCTTCTGCTAGGACACTCCACTCTAAGGTGCCCACCTACTACCTTTGCTAAATATAGGAGGCCTGTTGAGGCGTCAAATGTAACTACGTTAGTTGACATAGGGCTATTGCAGTGATAAGGGCATGGTAGTTCAGGTGGCATGCCTTACCTAAGATGAAAGGAAAAGGATGGGCGTAACATCCCCCAAGTACAACATCATTCTTAAGTCATGACATCGTACTCGAGGAGTAGTTACTTATAAGTTTGCGGACCTTTCTTAATTATCTATAGCAAGATCGGCTAAACATATTAACTAACTCATGGTTCTATCAAAATATATAGCAAGAAACAACGTATTTATTTAATACAAGTCAAGTATAAAAGGAAACTCTTCTATGAGCTTTAGTTCACATCTTCTTCTACATTTACTACATATATATATATATATATATATATACTATATATACCACAATAAGATACGGTTCCTACAACTGAACTATAGAAATTACAATTTAGTCTTTCTTGTAGCTGCTTCACTATCCTTTGGAATCAACCTGGAGACGACACGGAAACACAAACAAGCAAGAGTGAGAATTCTAAAATTCCCAGTAGGGTATCCTCGAAATACATAATCATAATGTCATCATCATCGTCCCAGCATTTTGTTTATCAAGAAAATGTGATCATACAATACATATTAAATATCCATTTTAAAGTTCTAAAATCATCCTTCCGAAGTAGGTAGCTTTTATTATTCAATCACATATCATACTACTCAACAACATATAAACCCTATACTACTAAATCACAAGTTAACATATTGGCCTCAATATTGATGCTAAAATTCTTCACTTAGCACATAAGATAAAAGACCTATTCCTAGTCAGGTTTACTTTCCCCGACTTAATTCAAGGGTAGTCAGGTTTAGTTTCCCCAACAACAGGATTTACTTTCTCCAGCCCAAAGAATTATAAACCTTATGTTTTTCTTGGTAGTCAGGTTTACTTTCTCTTAACAATGAATTTACTTTCTCTAGCCCAAGAAACATAATCTTATGCTTTTCTTTCGCATATGAGCAATTGTAATAAGCATTCATACCTATGTGTCCCTAACCTCATCAATAAGTTCACATGCTCAATTATTCATATTCATATTCTTGTGCTCATGCCATACTAGTACAAGATGCCATTATTTCATCAATTTCAAGCATCAATTCATTTTCAGCACAATGCAGATTTCACATATTCATAGCACAATTTATTTGCACATCAAAAAATCAATTCAAAGGCTATAAAAATTCTCAAGGACACTTCAATGTGTCCACAAGCTCCCATAAAAATTTCAGAGGAAAAAGAGTTCTCTAACTATATTAAAAAAATTAGAGAAATTCAAAGATTAAAACCCCCTATTTATAGCCAATAGCCATAGTTCCCAATTTTATTACCCTATCAAATGAAACATATCACATCATACAAAAATTCAAGTTGGACTTCAATAAATTTTAGCTGATTATTCAATCATTTGATGAGGAATAAAATTAGCAAAGTTTATAGCTTCAGTCCCAATAATCCAGCAAGCATATAGTTCACTTCGGTTCATGATTTTTTTCAGGCAGGAGAGTCCGAAACAAGGCTCAAGAAAATTTATGGAACTAGCCTAGGATGTTATCTTCAACATATATTTTTTTAGCTCATGAAAATACCCACAAATAGACCAGAAAATTCGTTTTCAGTTCCTGCCATAAAAACCAAAATTCCAACAACATGCTTAAAAATCTCTTTTGACAAAAATGATTTTTAACATCATCCAATCACTCCACCAAAATTCATATATCAATATCAACATATTATCAACCAATATAGCTAGAAATTTCACGAAGATCAATCAGAAGTGTTAAGAATAAATTTGGGAAGAAAAGACCAAAGAAAACCCTACTTTTGGTGTCTAATGGATCCTTGGCTCCAAGTTGCTCCAAGATTGATCCCTTCCACTTCAAAGATCCCAAATCAACCTCAAATCCTTCCTAAATCAGTGAGGAAGCAAGGTATCAAGGTGAGGATTGATGGAGATTTGAGATTTTAATGGTTAGATTTGTAGGTTTGAGGTGTAGAACAAGTTTAGTGAAAGGATCTTGATGTTTTAGTGACTTTGAGTTAGGATTTTGCAAGCTTGAAGTTTGTTAATGGAGGTTTGAGAGGAAGAACAATGGAAGGCTGCTTTTCAAGGCCTCTTAGCTGAAAATGATGATGGTGGGGTGATAAGGTTGGTTGTGTTGTGTTTATCTTGTGTTAAAGTGTAGATATCATATAATATAAATGTGTAATTCTTTAAAGAAAAGGAAAACAAATGGATGGCTAGGATTTAATCTTGGTTTACAAGATTAAATCTTAGATGGCTAGGATTTAATCTTGGTTTACAAGATTAAATCTTAGCCTTACACTTGGATTGAATGGATATACATTATCCATGTATAATGATTAAACTATCTTTCTGTGTTAGAAACCCCATACCGAAATTTTACCGAACGGATGAGATATTGGCTCCCGAGTAAAATATAATAAATGAGAGGTCAATATTAAGACTTGCTTTTCAAGTTTTAATCCTTGTCATCCACTTGGCATAAAGTGGTTAGTAAAAGTTACTTGGTCACCAAGTAACTTGTACGGTGTTAAAAACCGCACATCAAAACTCTACTGAACGGGTGGAAACACCGTACCCGGGTAGTTAAACATTACCCGAAAATTAATTCTAGGTATAACTTCTCATTCCTTATCATTTCTAACCTTAACCCTCTCTTTCTCAGCCGGGCATTTTTCTGTTCCTTGAATCTAGGGTTTCGTCCACATGCCCACAAGGTTACTATTCACCCTGCTTGAAATTTTTTTTTATACATCTGTTGGGCCACCCTCATCATTGCTATACTGTCACTTTTTGAAATTACGACTAATAAAACTCAAATTAATTTTTAAATAATTTTCAGGGCGTTACAATAGGAAGCTGGAATAAAAATCCAAGAAACGACAAGAGACCTTATTGGACCTAGACATGACTAACTTTTCTTAAAGGCCTCAAATAACCTCACGTTAATGCGAAAGGCTGGGTTCCATTCCCATAAATATCATACCATTTGTGGACACTTGCTCCGATGCAATACAGGAAATCTAATACTCTGATACCACTTTGTCATGACCTAATTTGGGAACGTGACCGGATTGCAAAAAATTTCATTCTCACGTAAGCCTCATGGCTTATTGATTGCTTCTACATGAATGCTTTGGCTATAAAATCCATGAAAAAAATAAGGTTTTGTTTTTTACATACAAATTACCTATCCTTTTAAAATCCATAAGTGATTACAACTAATGTCTCATAAGTCAATTTCAAAGACCATATATCATAATACAACATATTTACTATGAGTTTGCTCTGTTTAAAAAAAATAACCATAAATACAAGTAGATCATAGGATTCGAAATGCAAAACATGCTCTATGGTCGGATCCTCACACATTAAAATAAGAGTACTCTAAACAAAATAAGAATGCTTCACTCAATGAAGCTTACCACCAGCTGAACTCTACTGCTATGGCAAGAAGGAAGCTTGAGAAACCTATATCCTATGGAGGAAAAATAAGAGGGATGAGTTTTTATTCAAAACTCAGCGAGTGAGTCCTCACTCTAACCCCTTCCATGTGGCACCAAGGTAAGATAGAAATCAATGACAATAATAATCATAAAACTTCAAAAACATTTCATACTCATAGTTGAATAATCAAAATTATAGTTTTCTTTAGATCAACCTAACAATAATATCCTAATAGAGGAACAGGAATTCTTGCCTCAGTTATGCACAATTCATGTGACATAATAAAATCTTTGATTAATAATCTCTAGTCACATCTGGGCGTTGCGTATTGCCATCTCTAGTGTGACAATAAATTCTCTATTTTCTTTGGCCCTAAGCTACTTGTACCAAGGTTAACGATTAACTGCCGTTAACACACAGCGCGTCCTTGATAGCTACCGTTGAGCTCAACCAAAAACCTAAATCTCTTCTCTTATGTCTCATAAAGTCTTCTACCTTAAGGTTCAAAACTTGTCCATAAACAATATTAAGTACTAGAAATTCGTATATTTCTTAAAATGCATTTAGTTCTAATGCATGTTGATCCCATTTCTCCAATTGTATCTCACTTCTCAATGTTATGTGATACAAAATCTTTTGAGTTATTACATGCTGTCCAAAAAATTCCAATGGTCCGTACTATCATTTGTATAAGATCCTTTTTAATATTAGACACTGCTACAATATTCTAGGAATTTAGCAAAGGTAATGCTCTTTTCTGCCAATGGTATGTTTGTGTCTCTTTCTAGTTAAATTGTGGATTTAACGAAATCAAGTTTAACCTTTCTATTTTGCTATTTGTTCTATTATTACTATTATTATATTAGCCTTTTGATTTGTAACCTGACATTGTTTACTATTACTATATTAGCTTTATTTTTCTTTTATTCTATGATTTATTGTACCTTTCTAGATTCGCTCCACTTTGTTGAAGGCACATTTCAATTATATATGTAGAAAGAATTGTATGATGTATTATATTAGCCCGTAAACCATGAAAATGCAATGAGAGCAACTAGAGAGT
>JAMLFY010000980.1:0-19380 GCA_030441495.1 Dalbergia oliveri
TCAATCAGAAATCTAAATATTTTCTCAAAGTCTTCTATCCTAGAGTTCATAAGCTCTAGTATATAAAATCAATAAATTCTGAAATTCATATAATCATTACAACATCTCTAATCATTTCTCTCAAAACTCTATTCTTGAAATCATAAAATCTCTAATATATATGTATAATTATTTCAACATGAAAACTCTTGAAACTCTGAAAGTTTTGGTCTCAAATGATTGTAACAATCTGACTTTAGCATAACTGTGACTATGAAATCATGCCCAAGGGATCACCTCTTTGCAGGCATTCCGATTAAGCCCACAGATATGTATTGGCAATTGTTATGAATCATATTGAATTCCATACTTCTGAGTATCATAAAAATACTTATTTTCTCTAAAAACCATATCATATACTTGTGCTATACTCGGAAATCATCATACCATTTCATAAATCTCTAAATATAATCATATTCATACTCTTGCTCTTTAATAAAAATCACTTTTAACAATAATGGTCCCATGAGTTTCAGAAAACATATATTTCATGCTTTCATTTCTAATATCATATGGTCATGTAATAATTTACTGAAATTAACTCTAATGATCAACATAAGGATCATAGGATCTGAACCCACTCACCGTGGAAGGGAGTATGTGGGCCCCACCAATGGAAAACTTGGAATGGCACCAACAACTGCCATAGAGCAATTATAACTCTAGATTAAACTCTAATAATCTCAGAGGGCTCTATCCTTATTCTAACAAAATTGGGGAGGACCCACTTGATAACAATGAAAGAAATGATCGGTCCAAATCGAAGATTATGAAGAAATAAAGACATAATCTAACAGCATATACTTACCTTGAAGCTTGGAAATGATGGATTTGAGAGAAGAAAATTGATGAAGGAAAAGAAAGGAACGCGTTCTGCGCGTTAAGCTCGAAACACGGATTTTATAAACTTTTTACCGCCTGGGCGGTTCAATGACCGCCTGGGCGGTGAATGACCGCCTGGGGTGAATGACCGCCTGTCCCTCTCTTAGGCTGGACCGCACTTCTCTCTTTGACCGCCTGGGCGGTCATATGATCGCTGGGCGGTCTCAGGAGGTTTTTCTCCAGGACGGCCTTTGTTGACCGCCTGGGCGGTCCCATGACCGCTGGGGCGGTATCCAGGAGGTTCACTTATTTACATTTCTTAACTTTAAGTTAATGATGATTAACTTTAAAACATAAATGTAAATAAAGAAATACCCCCCATTTGGATTCAAATAAAATATCTAAAAAATTAAAATCCAACAACTTCAGAATCCAAAATTTGGGTTTTAGTTCAAACCCGAGAATTTCAGAGATTTGCTAAACTTGTGGGCTAAAAACGAAAACTTAAAGGTTTGATAAAATTATTTAAAAATCACTCTTCAACTTATTTTCCCTAGGAACCATTACCGGGACTTTTAATTCCAAGAATATGGTTCTATCATATAGCCCTCCAATGAGGTGTAGGATCTTCACTTAGCCAAATTCAGAAACACGGTGAGTCTCGGGAAACTGAGGCTATCCAGAACCTTACTCCTACCCTGTGTACCTCGGGTATCACACCTTGAGTGCTTGGAATGACATCAATAATTACCATAGAGTAACATAGACTCATGATCAAAATCTAATTACATCTAGATAACTCTAAAGTAACTATAACAATATTGGCAAGAGCACCCCTAGTTGACAACAATGTAGACACTATAAACATTTAAACTCAAGAGCATGGAAGAATAGAGAGAAAGGAAGCACAAACCAACAACCAACTCACCTTGAAGCTTGGAGGAAATGGATTTGAGTAGGGATGAGAGTGGAGAACAAGGAAGAGAGATTGGGGTTGTTAGGGTTCGAAATGGGGGTGTTTTCAGTAGAGGGGTATTTCAGAGATGAGGTTTCATTTAATCGAAAATGCATTGTTTTACATTGTTCACAACTTTAAGGGCATCGCTATAGTGGTCAGGGTGTCAAGAACCCCTTTCTTACCATCGTATGATTATTATAGCAATCCCCCTTTTCCATGGATTGATCGCATAGTGGTCCTGGAGGACTGCTGCGGCGTCACCAACGACACCAACGAGGCAAGGATCGTGTCCTTTATAACACTCTCCTAATTACCATATTCTACTCAAGTATTGACATAGTAACTAGCAGAGTATTACTTACATTCAAAATCTATACTAGTCGAAATACAAGGTAGTAAAGAGCTTTAGATACATATGTTGCAACACTCATATTTACATATATGAACATAATCTCTAAGTTTACAAGATATACATCATAATGCCAAACAAGTCAGTTAACCCCTAAGCTAGTCGGGACTTTGTAATAAAAAGGCTATCCTAAGGTATCCAGTCCAACAAAATCACATATCGATACAAATGAACCTTAATACATCTAGTAGTACATCAGTTCAGGTTGGTACCATCCTAACACTATCCTACTACTACATACAAGCCAAGAGTCCCTGGAAATCTCATGTCCTCCTATAGGAAGCCATTGGCCATCGGTATGATAGCCTTGCCTCCGTCGGGCATCTGAACCCTCAGTGGGTCCGAGTAGAGGATGATGATAAAGAAGCGGGTACATCTGCTAGAGGGGGTACATGTGGCGCGGCAGGAACATCAAACGCCTCTAGGTGTACCATATGAAAAGGCACGCCATCATAAGAAGCGGGTTGAACTCCTTAGCAAAAACTAACGCACTGAAGAAATGGCTGAAAAACACATATACACGAAGTGAGAGTAACCTACGACATACAAGGAGTCGTGCCGGATTATCCACACCCCTTGTGGCGAATCAAGAAAAAATATTAGTGACGACATCTGCTAAATCTGAGTAATAAGTACATACAGTGAGGGGTAAGAATACTATAAAATTCTCAGGAGGGTGGTTCCCCCAGATACTATCAGGATATAGATAGAGTTTGTTTATATAAAACATCCATACAAAAGTTATAGGTATCAATGCTAAAATATGTAAATCATGGGAATTTAGGATGTCATCATAGTAATAAGTCATGCACTATTATTTGGGACCATAAGTTCAATTCCATGTATTTTCCTCCTTTTGTTAATATAGGGAAGGCTTAATTCCACATAAAAATATATCTACATTTGACAATTCGCAAAGGACAATAGACTGCTAGGACATGAGCTCATTCCTATCCGTGATCATTGGACTTCATTTTTCCATTTCCGAATCACACACAGTTTACTCCTAGCCAATACGTCTACCGACTCATCAAATTTCCAGGGAAGTCCTTACTCTTGCCTTCCCTCTCTATCCCATTTAAGCTTTGTCTCTATTTTCCCCATGTTAAAAGTATGGACAAGTGACATGTATAAATTCTCTTTTCATATAAGTATATCTAGTACGTTTCTCTTTCCCCAAGGCATGCATAAACCATATATATGCATTCATGTACAATGTAATCTTTATTCTTTTCTCATAAATCAATCATTAGAGTTCATAGTATGCATTCATTCACATCCTAGTTGAATTACAAGTAATTATAGTACTAAATCAACATTTGTAATTTAGTTCCAGCATATCGGCAAAATCTATGCTTAAGTAGCAAAATTTATCTCCCCCACACATGGCCGATTCAATGGCCACAAAAATTCTCCATGACACTTCAATGTGTCTAGGAGGCCCTGTAAATATTTCAAGACAAATGGACCTCTCTATCTCCTTCAGTAAATTGTACAAATTTAGTCAGGGACCACCAAATAAGGTGAACTAGAGTTCTCATAATTTTTAACCCCAGCAAATGACTAAATCAATGCACAATAAAATTTATAGTGATACTTCAATATGTTATTAACTTTTAAAAAAATTTCAAAGGCTCATTCAACCATTTACTATGGTAATAAAATGGACAATAATATTGCTTCAATTACAACAATCAAGATAGCATCAAGTCTCATCTCGTTCTGAATTTTTTGTGGCAGTAAACCTTAAAATCAACACCCAAGAAAATGCATGTAGTTGGTTTATTATCCAACATATAATTTTTTTTAGCTCATGAAACTAACCACAATTATACTAGAAAATTCTTGCATAACTACTACTTGCAAGAAAACTGAAAATCTAAAGCCCAGATCCAAACTTCTTTTGATAAAAACCATTTTATAACACCATCGAAACACACTACCAAAATCAATACATCAATATCAACATAATATCATCCAAAAAAAACTAGAAATTTGGACCTATCTCAACCCAAAACATATCAGAAAAATTTGACAAAGAAAGGCAACAAAAACCCTACTTTTAGCAACTTAGTGGATCTTTGGCTTCAAGATGATCCAAGCTTGAATCCTTCCACTCCAAAGCTCCCAAACTAACTTCAAACCCTTCTTAAATCAGTCAAGTGTGAGGTAGAAAGAAAAGGTTTGATGAGGAATAGAGATTTTGTTCGGTTAGATTTGTAGAGATCAAGGTGTAGAACAAGTTTAATGAAAGAACTTTGAGGTTTCAACAACTCTAGGCTAGTGTTTTTGGGCTTAAAACTCAAGATCAAGTTCTTGAAGATGAAAATGGTGGCTGCTCTTCTTTCCCCTATGCTGGCCGAAAATTAAAGTGGCTTGGTGGAGAAGATTTTGCTTTGTTTTCTTGTGTTTAATGCATGTAAATATATTATGTAATTAGATAAGTATTAATGTAATATAGCAAAATGGATGGCTAAGATTTAATCTTGGATTTGGCCTTCCACATGTCCTAAATGGATAAGCTTTGTCCATTTGTGGTGACTAAAATATATTTTCTGTGTTAAACGCACACGAAAATCTTACCAAACGAGTAAATACCATACCGATTAAAACCAATATTACTCAAAAATTAATTCTAAGTATAAAACTTTCATTCCCACTTATTTTCTAACTTTATTACCATGTTTCCCCTAGTTCGGGCACCTCAAGTCCAAATAGATTTCGGTGTCTGGCAGGCCCACGGGTCTCAAAATGCTATTCACATTTTTTATACTTAATCATAGGGTCGTTCTCATCGTTACCACGCTGTCAAAATCTTGATATTCTCATTAACAAAACCTTAATTAATTTCTAAAGAAAAGACTAGGATGTTACATTACCACCTACCTTAATAAAAATTTTGTCCTCAAAATTTCGTACATGGAAACAATTTGGATAATCTTTCTTCATGGTTGACTCTAAATCCCATGTGAAATCTTCCTTCCCTAGCCCACCCTAAGCTACTTTTACTAGCTGCACCGATTTATTCCTCAGTTGCCTACTTTCTCTATCCACGTCTGAGTCAAAGGCATTGAAATGTTAAGTCATATCGTAACTGTATAGATTCAGATTCAATTATATGGTTTGAGTTCTGGGTGATACATCTTAAGTTGAGATACATGGAAGACATCATGAAGATTGGATAAAGGTGGGGGTAGGGCTATTTGATAATCGGACCCAATCCGTCGAAGGATTTGGAAAGGGTCTATAAACCTAGGTGACAAATTTTTGACCTTTAAAGCTCTACCTACTCCTATAGTGGGTGTGACCTTAAGAATACGTGTTCTCCCTCCTGAAACTCTAAAGGCTTCCTTCTGTTATTGCATAGCTCTTTTGACGACTCTCCATTGAGGATTTTATCCTTGATTTTCTGGATTTGTTTCGTCGTCTGATTAAGCTGAGTCCTAACAATCTTGCTTCCCAGGAATCGTTACCAACATAATAGAGGCTGACATTTCCTTCCATATAAAGCTTCATATGGGGCCATGCCAATATGTGATACCAGAGGTACAGAGGCCAGTAGTAAGGTTCTGTATAGCCTAAGGAGTTTCAGGAACTCCAAGGGTCCTGAATTTGGCTAAGTGAGTCCTACACCTCATTGGAGGGCTATATGATAGAACCATATTCTTGGAATTAAAAGTCCGGTAATGGTTCCTAGAGGGAAAATAAGTTGAAGGGTGATTTTTAATGAATTTTATCAAACCTTTAAGTGTTTCGTTTTTAGCCCACAAGTTTAGAAAATCTCGGAAATTCTCGGATTTGAACTAAAACCCAAATTTTGGATTCTAGAGTTGTTGGGATTTTAATTTTTTAGATATTATTTGAATCCAAATGGGGGGTATTTCCTTATTTACATTTATGTTTTAAAGTTAATGAATTAACTTAAAATTAAGAAATGTAAATTAAGTGAACCTCCTCGGAGACCGCCCCGCGGTCATGGGACGCCCAGGCGTCGCAAAACGCTGTCGTAAGGAGAACCTTCTGGAGCCGCCCGGGCGGTCATATGAGCCGCCCAGGCGGTCAAATGACCGCCCGGGCGGTCAACGGAGGAAGTGCGGTCCGGCTGGAAAGAGAGGGGACCGCCCAGGCGGTCATTTACAGGACAGGCGGTCGTTGCCAGGCCAGGTGATCATTCAACCGCCCGGGCGGTAGAAAGTTTATAAAAACCGTGTTTCAGTCGCGCAGAACGCACTTTCTTCTCCTTCATCAATTTTCTTCTCTCTTTCAAATCCATCATTTCCAAGCTTCAAGGTAAGTATATGCTGTTAGATTATGTCTTTATTTCTTCATAATCTTCGATTTGGACCGATCATTTCTTTCATTGTTATCAAGTGGGGGTCCTCCCAATTTTGTTAGAATAAGGATAGAGCCCCCTAGAGATTATTAGAGTTTAATCTAGAGTTATAATTGCTCTATGGCAGTTGTTGGTGCCATTCCAAGTCTCCATTGGTGGGGCCCACATACTCCCGCTTCAACGGTGAGTGGGTTTCAGATCCTATGATCCTTATGTTGATCATTAGAGTTAATTTCAGTAAATTATGATATAGTCATATGATATTAGAAATGAAAGCATGAAATATATGTTTACTGAAACTCATGGGACCATTATTGTTAAAAGTGATTTTTATTAAAGAGTATGAATATGATTATATTTAGAGATTTATAAAATATTATGATGATTTCCAGAGTAGAGCACAAGTATATGATAGGGTTTTAGAGAAAATAAGTATTTTTATGATACTCAGAAGTATGGAATTCAATATGATTCATAACAATTGCCAATACATATTCTCTGGACTTGAAACTGGAATGCCTGCAAAGAGGTGATCCCTTGGGCATGATTTCAATAGTAGTTATGTAAAGTCAGATTGTTAGGTCATATGAGACCAAAGCTTTAGGAGTTTCAAGAGTTTTCATGTTTAAATAATTTTTTATATATATTAGAGATTTTATGATTTCAGAATAGAGTTTTAAGAGAAATGATTATAGATGTTGTAATGATTATATGAATTTCAGAATTTATTGATTTTATATACTAGAGCTTGTGAACTCTAGGATAGAAGACTTTGAGAAAAGATTTAGATTTCTGTTGAGTTAGACGTGGCTATAAGGAGCGGTTGTGTGTTAACGGCAGTTAATCGTTAACCTTGGTATACCAAGTCGCCAAGGCCAGAAAAATAGAAATGGGACCTAGTTAGGTGCCCGAGTTAAGAGATATTGTTATGTCACATGAATTGTGCATAACAGGAGATTTGTTTCTCTAGTAGAACCTGGTTGTTATTATGTTTTTTGAGAATATTTGATTTAAAAGTTATGTATATGTCCAGAAAATGATTTCTCGATAGAGTAAGAATTTAGAGATGTTTTCTATGAATATAATTTTAGAAATATTGTACTAACTAGTTTGATGATTATATATGATTATTTATGTTCTTGATTGTCCCATGAGAGGGTTATGGGTAGAGGCCTCTCATTGAGTTTTTGATGAAACTCACCCCTCTCCCCTTCTTTGCCATCCAGATACGTACACTGCTCCACGGGTCCTTCTAATCCACCTTATTCCCGCAGTAGAAAGTTCAAGTTGGCGAGCTTCACTTTGAAGTGAAGTATCTTTGGTATTTTGTTTAGAAATAGTGCTAAGAGTGTACGTGACGGCGGGGTCCAGGGACCATAGAAATAGATTGGCATTGATTTATCATAATTATTTTGTAATTACATGATTTCAGTTTTCATGTATACTTTGTATAGAGAGATTCATATATTTTGAGTCACAAGGATATGTTAAAGTTTGAGAAATGATTGTTTTCTAATTTTAGGAGAAACTATGTTAGAAATGATTATGATATGCTATTAATGATGATTATGTTTTCAAAGATCCAAAGGTTTATTAGAGATGGAAATTTTGTTTATTAAATGGATTTAATATTAAATATGCATATAGAAAGACTTCAGAGGTTATGAGGCTTACGTGGAGTGAGATTCCACGTGACGGTATGTTCCCAAGTCGGGTAATGACACAATACTAGCATGATGGCTATTATTATAAGCAAACTCCACCAATGGGAGCAATTTATCCCAACTTGCCTTCTGCTCAATTGCATATGCTCTTAGCATATCCTCCAAAGTCTGTATGGTGTGTTTAGACTTGTCTATCCGTTTTGGGGGTGATAGGTTGTACTTAAACAAAGTTTGGTTTAGGAAGGCCCTTTGGAAACTCCAGAATCTTAAAGTAAAACGAGGATCTCTCTCGGAAACTATTGAAGAAGGAACACCATGTAGTCTCACTATTTCTTGAATGTATAAAGGAGCTAACTTATTTAGAGGATAACTAGCTTTGACGGGTAAGAAATAGGCAGACTTGGTCAATCTATCCACTATAACCTATATAGCGTCATGACCTAATGATGTCCTTGGTAAACCCATTACAAAGTCCAGGAGATACTTTTCCATTTCCATTCTTGGGATTTCTAAGGGTAAAGGTTCAGCCGGGCTTTTGGTGTTCTATTTGATTCTTTGACAAGTTAGGCACTTTCGGACAAACTCCATTATGTCTTTCTTCATTCCTAGGTACCAAAACATCCTCTTAAGGTACACATACATTTTACTAAATGGTGAATTCGCCCTCTGCTGCGCCATAATATTTCCTGTCTTAGATTACACTGCAGGTCCCATCTTTATCCTTATACCTCCATATACCTAACTGGTCCTGAGTAAACTTTGGTAACTTTTCCTTGTATGAGCCGATTCTAAAATCTCTTGAAATTCTTCGATCTTCATGTTGTGTGGCAAGAATTTGTTCCTTGAACTCACTCGTCCTCTTTCTGAACTAACACCACACCTTTAAGAGCTAAGAACGTCCCTCGCTAAGTTTCTTAAAGCCTTATACTAGCTTCTTGTTTTCCTGATCATTAGGCATGCTATGCTCAAGGATTTCCTGCTCAATGCATCAAGCAACGACGTTCGCTTTGCCTAGATGGTAATTCGCTAAAACATAATCCTTGAATTCCATTCAGATTCTTACCTTATATTCAACTCCTTTTGATCAAAAAGATATTTTAAACTTTTATGATCAGAAGAACATTAGACTGTACACCATAAAGATGGTGTTGCAGATATTTTTTGAGCAAAAACTACAATTGCAAGCTCAAGGTCATGGGTTGGGTAGTTCACTTCATGGGTCTCAATTGCCGTGAAGCATAGGCAACCACGTTTCGACGTACATTCCAACACACCTAAGCCTTTACAGAAGCATCACAATAAACCTGAAGGGTTCATGGGGTCTTTTGAAACACCAATACAGGAGCCATAGTCAACTTTTGCTTCAACTTCCTGGAAACTACTTCTTCCACTCTGGCGTCCACTTGAATTGAGCGTTCTTTCGGTAACTTTGTCAAGGGTAAGGCTAGCTGGGAAAAACCCATAATAAATCGCCTATAGTATCCAGCTAATCCTCAGAAACTCAAATCTCGTCACGTGGTTGGTCATCCCCAATTAAATCCTAGTTCTACTTCCTAGGTCCCAAAACTCTTCTCGTGATACCACATGGCCAAAAATAACACTCTCCATAGGACTCACATTTGACAATTTAGCATACACTCCTCTCCCTTAGGATTTGTAACACAATCCTCCAAGTGCTGGCATGTTCCTCTTCGGTCCTTGAATAGATAGTATGTTTGTCTATAAAGACAACTATGAATTTATCCAAGTATGGGCAAAAGTGTAACACCCTAATAATTAATCCAATACACCTAGGCAGTATCTAATTAATTACTAGACTTTACTCTTTGCTTCAGTTCCTTGATCATGCTTTGAAAATACTTAGTGAAATTATGAGCCATTTTTTAAAACATAATTGAAAACGTGAGCCGCGCTTAACGTGAATGATTTAGCAAAATTTAAAAGACATATAGGAATTTACAAACATCACATCATAATATATTGGCTCCATCATATGCATCCATAATTACATATCATATAGATATTTGCCTACCAACGAGATAAGACTAAGTGTAGGCAATCTAACAAAACATAAATAATATATGGATGGAAGGACATCCATTAATGGCACCTAGTAATAACACTCCAGGGATAGGGATAGATATCTGAAATATAGAGTGAAACTCAGGATAAGTTCAACTACACGGTGACAGCCTCAATGTGATTCACGAACGCTTCCTCTATTTCTGAAGACGAGATGGAAAGAAAAATAGAGGAGTGAGAAACTTATAAAAAGAATCTCAGTAGGGTACTCACCTCATGATGCATTGTGTCATCATCATCGTCCCCAGGAACCTCGGGGTTATTATGAAGTGAGCATGCTAAGATTGATTTATTAAGTTCAAAAATATACTTCCAAGAGGTTCGTAGATTTAATCATGCGTCTTATAATGCATCATAAACTTAGCATGTCATGTTTATAATGAACTTTTCCTTTTATCAACACATCATATTCTTCATCATCATATCATAAATACTATGCATAGAAGAACATCATATTTCTCATCATCAAATCATAAATACTATGCATAGAAGAACATCATATTCTCATCATCATATCATAAATACTATGCATAGAAGAACATCATATTTCCCATCATCATCTCATAAAATGCTATGCAGAAGAACATATACCATAATAGCTATGCACAAGACATGGTGCACATATTTCATTCCTTAGTGTCCTAGGTGACTTAAAATCTTGTCATCATCATCATTATTTTCCTTGGGGCCACCCTATACTCCACCCTTTTGGGAGTAATCTAGGTTATGAGCTCATACCTTACTAGTCGTCACTAGCATATACTTATCCCTTTTGATAAGTTAAAATCCGACTCTACCCTTTTGAGAGAACGGGCTAGGGGCAAGAATCACCTTCACCACCTCTAGTCTGATGGGTCTTAAAGGATCATTTTCTCAAGATCACTTTTCACCACCTATAGTTTGATGGGTCCAAAGGATCATTCCTCATGAGTTTAAGTCACCATTAAGTCTTAGCATGTTATATCATAATCATCAAGATGCATGAACATTCTCATTGTTTGCAATAGCAATTATAACATGCAAGCCATGAAATCATTCAATAATATCAAATTCTCAGTAGGCATTACATCATCATATAAGACTGACATTCCAAAGCATCAAAAGATGTCATCTAAATTTTAAGGTAAAGCTCCCTAAATAACCGAACTCTAAAATTGGGTAACCTTAATTATCAAACTAATTACTTATGCATCTAAGGGATTTATTACCATCAATTATAAGCCTTAAGAACATTATTAGACTATATGGGGTAGCATAGATAGTAAGTTGTTCTTAAGGTTTGGTGTGTAGAAGTTACGTTTTTAACCCTTTCTCGTTACCGGCTTTCCCTATGATGCTAAAATTAATTACTAAACCAATTATGAATCATTGTCCCTTATCTAAACATAATAATATCTGGTTCTTAAGGTCACTAAAGGCTCTGGATAGAATGCATAAATTTCATTCTCTAAAGTTCTAGAAATCTTGCTTTTACGGTTTTCTAGGAAGCTAGTTTTATCTCTAACATGCATAGAATAAACCATAATTATCACAACTTCAAACATATTAAATCATCATCATTTATTGGTACTAATCTCATATTAGAAGCCGAATCATGAACCTCATATAATTGTATAAAATCACATTTTAAGTGAACATAAAATATTAGTTTCCCGTAGAATCCTTGCAAAGCTTTAAAACTCTTTTAGAAACTAATTCTTTTTTTAAAGAATCTTCATAATTAAAATTCTCACTTAAGATAAAAGGAGCAAGTCTTGAGCTTAAGAGATTTATGTGATATCTTAGAATCATAAACATGCTATGCAACCTCATTTTAATCTTGTCATTATAAGGTGATAACTTGGAATTATAAACATGATATGCAAATCCATTTCTTTATCTTTAAGATTTAAGGTGATGACTTGAAAATTAAACATGATGCAAGAGCTTGAAATATAAACATGATGCAAGAAGCTGAACGCGTAGTCCGCAGGACAAGTGGAGGGAGAAGAGAATCTTAAGAAGGGAGCGGCGTAATCCGCACTGGAAGGGTGAAGGGAGAAGAATTATTATTACATCTTTTTAAGCTCCAATCTCAAGACTTCTTAAAGAATCAATTCTTTAACTCCAATAATCTTATTTCTTTGCTTGTGATACTTGGGTAAGTCTTTGAGCTCTAGGATCTTTAGGTGATGACATAAAAATAAACATGTCATGCGTTGATTCTTTTAGCCATTATAAAATAAAGTGAGAACATAAAATAAATATGAGATGCAACTTCTTTATTATCTTTAGAGATTAAGTGACAACATGAAATATAAACATGAAATGCAAACTTGGAAATTTAAACATGAGTATGCAAGTCCATTTATTCATTCTTGAAATTTTAGTGATGACATAGAAAGTAAACATGATTATGCAAGGCATAAACTTAAACATGGATGCAAGTTCATTTGATTTCTTTACTAGAGCTCCTTCAAGACTTTATAGAAATACAAATTCAATATATATATCTTAACAAGACAAAGTGAGAAATACATCTTTCAAATTCTAAACTCAAGATCATAAAATCATCATAAAAACATCATTCTTTAAAGTTTTGCATCAAGTGGAACTTTCAAGCTTTAGAGGCCTAACTTGTGATGGATTCACAACCCACCTTCAAGGTCCTCATCATCAAGCCATCATCTTAGTCCCACCTAGGCCATATGGCTGAATTGGTTAAAGAAAAAGGAAGAAGAAAACCAAATGGAAAAACTAGAGAAAATCCATGAAATCATCATTTTGAACCAAGAACAACACTTAGCAAAACATAGAAATAAACTTAAAAACAACTCCCTACCTAATCTGATTTGAAGGAAAGGAAGAGAACTTGGTTTCTTGGAGTGAAATGAAAGAAAATATTCTTGAAAGGTTGAAGAAAGAATTTCAGCCAAGGGAGGAAAGAAAGAAAGTTTTTGAGCTTAGGAAAAACTTGAAGTTGTGAAATTTTGAGCAAGCTCTAATGACTTCTAAGCATGCCTATTTATAGAGAATTCAAGCTCATAAATGGACAAGAGGAGGAGGAAAATCTGATTAAATTGAGGAGGAGACAAGGAAGGAAAAATCATCTTGTTTGGTGGCTTAAAACATGGAATCATGTTTCAAAGTTCCTTGTTTTATGGTGATTTTTGGCATTATGTTTTAGTGCAATTTTTCATGATTATGGCTGCATTATTTTGTGCATTACAGCCTCATGGAAGAGGGTTTTGTGTGTTCCATGTATTATTTAGGTGTAGGCAAGGTATTCATGCAATTTAGAGAATTTACGGTTAAGGGCTTAGGTGAATTAGTAAGCAATTTGAGTGTTTTAAAGCAATTTTAGGTTCTAATCAATTTAAATAAATAATTTTGACTCTAGATTAATAATTAGAATTTAATAAGCTTTAATTTGAGCCTAATATTGCTTAGGTTTCGTTAGACGAATCAAAAATCTCAAAATTTGTAAACTAAAAGAGCGGGGCAAAACGGTCATTTTACTTAAAAATTGCAGAGACCACTCGAGCTTAACCAATGGTTAATCATGGCTTAAAAACACCTTTTAACACATTTTAGTGAGGTTCGAGCTCAGTGGGCACGCAATCGGAGTTAAAACGCCAAGGGCGTTTTGGTCATTTCGCGTGTCGAGCTCAAAATTAGGATTCTTCTCCTCTATTAACACACATAACACAAACAATCCCTTATTAACATCAAAACATCCCCTTGAGGATGGGTGGGGCCCACGATCCTCATTTCTCAGTAAAATAACCTAGGGGCATTTTGGTCATTTTACACGTCCAGAAAATTGGGGTTTGCAATACTTGCACAAATTGCTCCTAACTTCTCTTCTAACGTTATATTCCTTTATTAAGGATTGTTTGGTCTCAAATTTTATATAATATTTACCTACGGTAATTCTTAATGACAATAAAAATTCCAGTAAAAATTGATTTACAAAAAGATTCGGTTCATATAATCCATGAAAACCGCAGAGCATTAGTCAATCAAAAGACATCACCCTATACTCATAATGTCCATATAAGTTCTAAAAGCAATTTTAAGGATATCCTCGTCCAGAACTTGAATTGTAATGGCAAGCATGATCTAAGGTCAATCTTTGAAAAAATGGTTACCCACGTAATTGATTCATGAGGTCATCAATTCTTGGCAGAGGGTACTTGTTCTTGATTGTTACTTATTCAAGTACTATAGTCAGCAAAGCCTCAATACCCAGATCCTTTTTCTTACAGAAGAATAGGGGCTCCCCGTGGAGAGGCACTTGGTCTAATGAAATGTTTAGGAGTAAGCTTTTCGGTCTACTGACTTAACTTCTTAAACTCTAAGGGCGACATCCTATAAGGACAATGAGAGAACCAATCCCTCAGACCAACTCAATGGAAAATTTGACTTCCTTCTTAGGCAAAAACTCTCAAAGTAAACAAACACATTCAATACTCCTTACCTGGAATCATACTCACTCATGGTTGCTTTTAGATTTTCAGTCAAGAGGAGAACATATTCCTGATAGTTGACTTCCTGGGTTAGATGTCACTAGGTCTAAGTAAAAAGAAAAAGGAGCCATAGAATAAAAGGAGATATAGGGAGAAATCCGCAGTTCTAAGTGGGACAATGTAAAAGCACATAATTTGGTACAAGCCAATCCATACCTAAGATGACTTCTAAACCAGGATAAAGGGAGGCAAAATAAGTTGGAGGTAATTCTCCAGTATTTATAAGAAGAAAAGGTTAATGCATGCTTGATGTAACACCAGAATTTTCCGTGTGCAAATAAAAATGTCCTAATTATTTATAGGAAAATGAGGATAGGCCAAATTCCTTAAGGGATGTTTTGTTGATAATAGGGGATTACATGTGCTATGTGTGGTAATAGAGCAGAAGAATCTCATTCCTGGTTTTAACACGGAATTTCCAAAGCGCCCTTCCGATTTTTTAAACTCTCGATTTACGTGCCTCCTGAAACCCAAACTTCACCAAAAGGTTTTAAATGATGTTTTTAAGCTATGTTTAACCAATGGTTAACCGGGTGGCAAGGGGTGATTTTTGAGGAAATTACCATTTTGCCCTAGCCTTATGCATTTTGGGCCTAATGACGTAATTAGCGAAACCTAAGCAATATTAAACTCTAAGTAAAGATTAGTAAATTCTAATTACTAATCTAAGATAAAATAATTTATTAAGGATGATTAGAACCTAAGATTGCTTACATATTAATCTTTATCTTAAAAACCAAGATGCATTGTCATGGAATCTTGAATAGTGTTTTCTCTCCCAATTCCTAAATCAAGGAATTGTGTTTGTGAAAGGATTTGTCTAAATTAAGTTTATATTTCACTAATAAAGCAAGAACAACTCTTAATCATGTCTTGATGGCCTTAATTACCTATTACTTTACCTAAACATTTACTTATAAACTCCTAATCAAAAGCCTAATCAAAGACACACCTAAACACACCTCTAACGGCAACTAAGATGATATAATTCCTCCTCCTTAGGTATTAAATGGCCGAAGCCATTCCATTCACTCCATCACATGTTGTTGTGATTACACTCAAAAACCATACTTCCACCTATGCTTAAGCCATATGAAGCCCATACATCACCATGCCGTGACCATATTCAACCATACCAATCAAGGAGATATTTCTTCTCTCTTTTCCCCTCCCAATAGCACCGGCCACTCCTCCCCCCTAAGGCCATCCATGAGCTTTCATTCCTCTATAAATATGCAAGCTTGAAAGTGTAACACCCTAATATTTAACCCAACACGCCTAGGACGCATTGAGATTAATTATTAGTTATTACTCTTTTAAATTCCTTTTGTCAAAATACTTAGTGGAAAATATGGGTAAATTTTTTTTTCAAAAATGTAACATCCCATGCTACTTTTGGATTAAGCAACTTCCCTACAAACCAACATAGGTCTTTTTAGCATGCTTTGTCCTCACTCACATGCTTCCTAGGAAAACTTCAGGAGGTCACCTATCCAAAATTACCAAGTGGCATGCTCACCTGGAGTTCTTTCATAGATGGGCTCCAAAAAGAAAGATGCATGTTTGTGGCATAGGTGGTACCAATCAATTCATATAAGCCCACCTTAATGTATAGTCCCATACCTTCCAGACTCAGTCCTCTGAATTCAGGTGTGTAATCGGTTCATTCATGTACCTCTACTTGAAGCAGCCTTTGTGTACATGCCTTCTCACATTGGCAATCACTCCCATGTTCGTCCCGGGCTTTACATAAAAACTAAATCAAAACTAGAGCTATATGCGTACTACCATGAACACATCGTAAAATAAGAGAATTTAATCATACAAGTTAAGAGCAATGAATTATTCATCCATAAGAAGCAAATATCATAACATTAAATAACATAGTTGAATACATGATCCTGGACACATCATCGGAAAAACTAAAATAGAGTCATATCCATATAAAATGTGTAACGCAATTTTTATTGTAATTTTTATACTCATTAGGAATTACAGAATTACCATAGGTAAATATTATATAAAATTTGAGACCAAACAATCCTTAATAAAGGAATATAACGTTAGAAGAGAAGTTAGGAGCAATTCGTAAGTATTGCAAACCCGAATTTCTGTACGTGTAAAATGACCAAAATGCCCTGAGGTTATTTTACTCAAAATGAGGATGTGGGCCCCACCCATCCTCAAGGGGATGTTTTGATGTTAATAAGGGATTGTTTGTGTTATGTGTGTTAATAGAGGAGAAGAATCCTAATTTTGAGCTTCAACGTGCGAAATGACCAAAACGCCCTGCGGCTTTAACAGAATGCGTGCCGACTAGACCAGAACCTCACTAAAATGTGTTAAAAGGTGTTTTTAAGCCATGATTAACCATTGGTTAAGCTGGGTGGTCTCGGGCAATTTTTAAGTAAAATGACAGTTTTGCCATGTTCTTTGTAAGTTTTACAAATTTTGAGATTTTTGATTTGTCTAACGAAACCTAAGCAATATTAGGCTCAAATTAAAGCTTATTAAATTCTAATTATTAATCTAGAGTCAAAATTATTTATTTAAATTGATTAGAACCTAAAATTGCTTTAAAACACTCAAATTGCTTACTAATTCACCTAAGTCCTTAACGTAAATTCTCTAAATTGCATGAATACCTTGCCTACACCTAAATAATACATGGAACACACAAAACCCTCTTCCATGAGGCTGTAATGCACGAAATAATTCAGCCATAATCATTAGAATTATTGCAAGATAATGCACTAAAACAAAATGCCAAAAAATTCCCTAAAACATGGCATAAAACATGCCTTAAACAATAAATGATTTTCCTCCCTTTGTTCCCCATGAAAAATTAAAATTATGCCTCCTCCTCTTGTCCATACATGAGCTTAAATCCTCTATAAATAGGCATGCTTAAGGAGTATTAGATGCTTGCTCAAAATTTACACATTTCTAGTTTTTCCAAAGCACCAAAAGCTCTCATTTCCTCCTCCTCTTGGCTGAATTCTTTCTTCAAGTTTTCAAGAATATTTTCTTTCATTTCACTCCAAGAAACCAAGTTTTCTTCCTTTCCTTCAAATCAGATTAGGTAGGGAGTTGTTTTTAAGTTTATTTCTATGCTTTGCTAAGTGTTGTTCTTGGTTCAAAATGATGATTTCATGGATTTTCCTTAGTTTTTATTTGGTTTTCTTCTTCCTTTTTCTTTAACCAATTCAGCCATATGGCCTAGGTGGGACTAAGATGATGGCTTGATGATGAGGACCTTGAAGGTGGGTTGTGAATCCATCACAAGTTAGGCCTCTAAAGCTTGAAAGTTCCACTTGATGCAAAACTTTAAAGAATAATATTTTTATGATGTTTTTATGATCTTGAGTTTAGAACTTGAAAGATGTATTTTTCACTTTGTCTTGCTAAGATATATATATTGAATTTATATTTCTCTAAAGTCTTGGAGGAGCTCTAGTAAAGAAATAAAATGAACTTGCATCCATGTTTAAGTTTATGCCTTGCATAATCATGTTTACTTTCTATGTCATCACTAAATTCTCAAGAATGAATAAATGAACTTGCATATTCATGTTTAAATTTCCAAGCTTGCATTTCATGTTTATATTTCAAGTTGTCACTTAATCTCTAAAGATAATAAAGAAGTTGCATCTCATATTTATTTTATGCTCTCACTTTATTTTATAATGGCTAAAAGAATCAACGCATGACATGTTTATTTTTATGTCATCACCTAAAGATCCTAGAGCTCAAAGACTTGCCCAAGTATCACAAGCAAAGAAATAAGATTATTGGAGTTAAAGAATTGATTCTTTAAGAAGTCTTGAGATTGGAGCTTAAAAAGATGTAATAATAATTCTCTTCTCCCTTCAGGGTCAAGTGCGAATTACGGGCTCTAGGTTTCTTAAGATTCTCTTCTCCCTCCACTTGGTCCTATGCAGGACTCCGCCGCTCCAAGTTTCTTGCATCATGTTTATATTTCAAGCTCTTGCATCATGTTTAATTTTCAAGTCATCACCTTAAATCTTAAAGATAAAGAAATGGATTTGCATATCATGTTTATAATTCCAAGTTATCACCTTATAATGACAAGATTAAAATGAGGTTGCATAGCATGTTTATGATTCTAAGATATCACATAAATCTCTTAAGATCAAGACTTGCTCCTTTTATCTTAAGTGAGAATTTTAATCATGAAGATTCTTTCAAGTTTAGCAAAAAGAATTAGTTTCTAAAAGAAATTTGAGGCCTTGCAAAGACTTTATAAGAAACTAAGTATTCCATGTACACTTAAAATGTGATTATGATAGGTTCATGATTAAGCCACTGATACTGAGTTAGTATTACTATGATTTGATATGTTTGAAGTTGTGATAATTATGTTTATTGATAAGGAATAATTCTATGCATGTTAGAAGTGAAATTAGCTACATAAAGCAGTAAAGCTTTAAATATGATTTATTGCCTATGCTACCTCATATAGTTTAATAATGTTCTTAAGGCTTATAATTGATGGTAATAAATCCCTTAGATGCATAATTAATTAGTTCAATAATTGAGGTTGC